>CATIWR010468122.1:0-14106 GCA_949677035.1 Omphalea diandra | reverse complement strand
AATTTTAGCGGTATCGGTTTTGGCGGTTTTCGTGGTATTCGGTATCGGTATCGGTATTATGATTTTTCGGTTTCGGTATTCGCGGTATCGGTAAAATTCGCGGTTTCGGTATTCGCGGTATACCGATTACACCCCTAATTAGTGTTCAGTCCAATTAAACTAATCAAGAGGATGTCCAATTACTAGTAATGGGCCTAGATAAAGCCTAATCTATATAACCAGCAAAACCCAAAATTAACGATTCAATAAATGGACCACGGCGACGAAGAGGGAGAGACCAAAAAAATGGGCATGCAGAAGATGCGGCCACGTGTCCGAAGGGTTCTATTACTGCCAGGAGTGTGGTGCCCAGGCGGACGACATCATACTCACCGGTAAGTCCGACAAGGAATTCATCGACAAGGACGGCGATGGCGATGGCGTTGCCCTTTACAGCGCCAGCTTGACCCGCCACTCCCAGGGCAACATCACCGCTTGACCCAACCCGTTTTCCCAAGTCTGGTCCCGCTTAACCCAAGACAGTGGTACTAACATCAAGGCCAAGAGAGAGGATGACGATGGGCATTATTATTATAACAATTATAATTATAATAATGATTATATGGAGGACGGGGTGGGGCCTGTGTAACCGGAGAATTTTGGGTCGGGAGCGGATGGGAAGTTGAGGTATGAGGATGACTATAACGAGGTGAGGATAAGGTACGAGTTGGGGATGCAGTGGATGATTCAGTTGCAGTGCGAGGCTCTGGTGGAGGGGTTCAATGTCAGCCCTTTCATTTGTGGGGTTTCTGGAACTGTGTAGTTGAGGTTTTTAGCTGAGACTCAAGTTTTTAAGATGGGTGGGCTGATGACGTGTTGTTGCAATCCGAGACAAAAACACCGGGTGAAGAAAATAAAAACTCTTTTCAAAGATTGTTGTTTTCTTGCTGATTTGAGGTCTTTGCCTTCTTAAAGATTGTTGTCTTTTGCTGCTTGGAGGTTTATTTGGTCACTGTTGGGATGGTTTTAGTTGGATTATTTAAAAATTCAATAATTGAATTGAATTTCCCGAACAAGAACCGTTACCTATGGGTGATCGCCGACAGGGAGGTCTCAGTAACCACAGAATCCTCTCCTTCTCCATCACTTTTCTCAGTTCCTAATTCTTGTAAACGGCTTGAGCCAAATCGATGATAATCTGGTTTATGAGAAACCTCACTGGAATCTGCTTCATACTTTTCAAGACTTGAATGGAATCTGCAGGAAAATGAAACACTCGTTAACCTTAAGCAATCAGAAGCCTTAACATAAGATTCAAAGAACAATGATCCAAATGTATGAGAAAATCAAAAGAACACCTGAAGATATGCCAGAACAATGATCCAAAAAGATAAACAGTATAGCTGCAGATAAAACTACCAACCCTGTACATGTTATCATGCAGAGAATCGTTCACAAGAAGTTTATTATTAACCAGAAAATCAAACTGGGTTTTGATTGTGTAAAAGAATCTAGTGCCCATGAGCTGAATCGGAAGCAATTCTATTCTTGGGTCTGGATTTCTGAAACTGTAAGCAAAGTTAACAATGACACGGAGGGGTCATATTAAACAAATGAAAATTCTCTATCGAAAATGCTATTAGGCTTATAGGTGATAGTGGACTAGCCACTTGTATAAAAAGAGAATTATGTGAGACAAATTTAGGCATCTGTCGGCGTGACCAAATTGACATGATTTTGTGGGAGGAGCGAGATTGAAAGTAGAATTTTAAATTCGAAATTTATAATTTTAAAAAATTAATATTAATATTTTTAAATTAAATGTTCATTCTGTATGTGGTAAAAGATTAACAAATTATTAATGAAAATATCTTAACCCCTAGATGCGTGTATGGAATATAGTCTTCGAGAAGTGGCACATCTCGATCAGAGTCAAAATGTAAGGGAAGGTGGGGCACTTGTCTGTACTGGTCGGTGGTCGGTGGTATTAAGAGCTTTTTTTTTATTAGAGTTTAAGGAAATTTGTTTAAAAAATAATTAATTAATTTGAATAATAATAACGATAATATGGTTGGCATGTATGGATGTGGAAAACTATCAACTACCATCCTATCCTACGTCTTTGTTGCCCAAAATCTGGTATTCAAGACAATTAAAAATCAAATCCAATAGCAGTTTCAGTTCAAGATTTGTGTAGGGCCTCTTTTGGTGACGCAAGTCTAACGTGGCCCTGCCTTGTCCAGTTAGCTCTGTTTATTTCATATGAAAAAATATATATATAATAAAAATTATATTATGAATATTATATATTTATACTGTTTATTTGTTATTTATTATAAAAATATATTAAATTAAAATTTTACGAATCTCATTCATCTTTGTCAACCAATATCGACCAATAAAGATTAGTGATGATTATTGATAATAAAAAATATCAGAGATAATAAATACATAAATTTATATTATTTATTTTTTATTTTAAATGAATTTATTAAAATCTGAAAAAAATAAAAAATTATTTTCTTAAAAAATAATTTAATTTTTATATTGACCTTAAAAATATTTTGTTGACTATTTTTCATTGATGCACCAAATAAAGAAAATATTTTCTTAAAAAATATTTTTTATGAAACAAATGGAGCCTACTCTTAATTTTTGTTTTTGATTACTCTATTATCATCATTTTTCTTATTATTTCCTCTAATTTATTTTTATTAATGTAATAAATTTTATTTAAATCTTCTATACATGATTTTTTTTTAATTCATTTAAGAAAATCTACTAATTATCAATTTAAAAAAAGGCACTACAATTCACAAATGGTTCAATTTTGAAGCAGAAAACAAAAAAATGACTCAGCCTAGCGATGACCTATTTGCTTCACGACTATCTAACTACAAGTTTCTCTTTGATTTTTTCCCACCCTTTTCTACTCGATTTTTGCGTTTTAAGTTATGCAAAGGAATGGAAAGGAAAAAAATAACATGTTACGTAAATTGAATATGTACTTATCACTAAGCTAATTTTTTTTTTATCTTTGATAATATTGTCTTGAATTCTCAAACTTTAAAAGGAAGGTTTTAAATTATTTTATTTCATAGATAAAACCCAAATCAATATAAAGTGTTACTATAATCAAATTATTCAACTGTTTCTATTTTTCAAAATTTCTTTTCTTATTACACTCTTATGACATATTTAATTATATTGAAAAATAAAAAATAAATATATATTTCTAAAGCAGTGTTTTAGAATTTTAATATTTTATTAGTATATCTTAATGCACAACAAAATAAATTTAAATATAAATAAAAATTTCAAATTTACTCATATATATCATAACTTTACGATTTATAAACAAATAAATCAATGTAATTAATAAAATTTTAACAATAATAAGAAATTTTAATCTTTTTTAAATTATATTCTTAAATTTTAAAAATAAATTAAAATATTTTAAAATAAAAATTATTTTCTTATTCTATTTATTGATATTTACCAAATATTATTTGGTATATCAATGAATAGAATAAGAATTTTATTTTATTTTTAATATTTTAATTTATTTCAAAATACTATCATCTCTCTGTGACATATTTGGAAAGCGAAAGCGATGATGACAATAAAGCCAAAGCAATTTTGTACTCGTCATTTTTTAGCACCATAGTTTTGCCACTGGAATGGCTACTTTGGTTCACATGTAATTTTTATTCAAATATATTGCTCAAATTGCAATTTACGACAATAATTCACTTTGTTGGAGTAAACGATTTTTTTTTTTTGGTTAACTCAACCAAAAGAGAGGATCTTAGAAGTGAAATCAATTTTAATTCATAGAGTCTGGAGATAAGATGAAAATATTGCATACTATCACACTCTTTAATAAACAAAATAAATTAATTTTGATATCTTTAACATAATTATAAATAAAAAGTTAGCTAAAATAGGTGTAATCATTCAAATCTAGTAAATATTATTCAAAATTATTTAAAAAAATCGAAGTTATGAACTGTGACTAAGAGAAAGAGGAAGGAAATATATAACAAAAAATGAATGATAGATTACGAATAAGTAGATGAAGAAAATATGTTATGTGGATACGTGATTTATATTTTAAAATCAGAATTGGAATCAGAATAGAATATGTTTTCTTTTTTGTAAATCAATGTCCATAATCTTTTACTTTTGCGGTAATAAATCCTAAATTTTATATTTAGTTACTTTAAAATTCATTATGGTACATATAGTTACCCAATCATATAAAAAAAATGCAAGAAATTTGTAAATCATAGTTCATTAAATCTTCATACGATAAGCTTTTTGTAGAAACAAAATAGCAAGTTTTAGAGAGAGAATCCAAAATTAAACAAATGATGGCCATAAAAAGGATTTAATCTAATACCTTATGATAGCAATGGACAATCAATCAATGTTGTTTAATTAACAATTATTTTTGTTAATTCTATGATAAGTATGGTAGTAAGTGACTAACATCTTAACTTACCACACAACAAATTAGGCGGGGATAGAATCCATAAAATATATATGTAGAAACTTCTTATTATTTTTAATATAAAAAAAACTTCTTAAAATATACAAGTGATAGATTAGTTTGAGGTTCTGAATGAATTTTATTATATTATGATGGGTCTTAGGGACTGAGTCCACTAAAGGAGTAGGTTATTTCTTAAATTTCTATAATCACATTATTATGTGCATTGATTCAATGCTGCCTTTCAAGGTTCATCGTCTGAAAGTGCACAAGAGATTTAGGCCCGCAGTGGGTGTCATTTTCTGGCAATTACAACATCGCTTTAATGCTCATTAATCATGAGAACGCAGAAAAAACATAAATATGCGTCAATATTCCAAGCTAAGTTGATTTCTTTTTTTTTTTTTTTTTTTTTTTTAAGAAATGGTTGATTGACTAATCATTAATCCTATTATCATATTAAGTCTCATGAGTCACGAGGCATTCCTTAAAAAGATAATTATTTATGTAGTAATAAATTCACTTTCCAATTTAATTGAAAGTGAGTTATAAATAATTTACCTTTAATTAAATTAGAAAGTGGTTGATGAATGGAACATATTTTTTATGGCATAACCTAAGGTTGAGCAATCAGTCAATTTGAAAGATATTCTGTAATCGAACCAAATAAATCAAATTAGTTGAAGTTTTAACCGAACTGAACTGAAAAATTATAGAAATTGAAGTTAACCAAATCAAATAAGCTGACCTAATATCTATAAAAATTGAACAAAATCGAAGTCTTATGAAAACGAGTAAACCAAACTGAATAAGCCAAAAAAGCATACAAACCGAATTAAAAAACCGAAATAACCAAAATTTCATCTATTATTCACCAAATGAAATAAAAAAAAAAACACTTCAGTTTATTTATACTCATGAATTGTCTTGGCCTTCGCCCTTATTATGTCTCGTTGTTTCTTCACTCATCTTTATATAGAAATGGGAAATGAAACACCTGAAGGTAGAAAAGATTGCAAGTAAAAGATCTCCTCGATGATGCTAGAAAGTTATGTCTTTTAACTTCTTTGCGTGCAGGAGGTTCCGAAGGAGGCATCTAGACAGGCATTGTGAAGAAGGTATGTTATTGGATGCAGAGACTGCTTTGGGACTGCACCAGCAAAAGGAAAAGCACAAACAGATTTCATTCATATGTAATAATTTATTCATAATCTAGTTACATGAATTTAGAATATCAATTGAAAGTTAAGCGGAAATGAAATTCATATATGTTTGCATGTTGAATCTCAAATTGTTTTGAGTCATAATTATAACCACTGAAATTTAACACTAAGATAATATATCAGAAAGATTGAAAATGAAAACTAAGTTTTCATTTCCTTGACCTTCTCACAAAACAGCTACAATGAATGTAGCAACTAGAGTTAGGGTTATCGCTATGAAGGCAGGAGAGGAGACCTATCCTATTTATAATAAATTTTAACAGGCCCACCCATCACAGATGTTAAAATAGGTCTACGCTGATTGTCTTATATATTGGCTCACTAAAGGTGTCGTAAGCCCATAACTCATTTGATCACAATTTAATTGGATTTACCCTTAATCAATAAACTATATTATTCAATTCGTTTTATAAATAATTAAAATAAACTCATAATTAATATTAGCTCACAAAAAATTTCAACATCATATGCATTTATGGAGGGACCTTGTATCCTCGTTTAAGGGTTAGAAGAAAGGACTTGTATCGGACTAAATAAAATACAAACCTTGGGATATATAGCATGTTTCATGTTTCTTCATTGGCCTTGGGATAAATACATGTACTTACAAAGATCGAATCGAAAGGTCATAAACTTATAAGGAAAGAAATCAAGATTCAAATATCAAACCGTAAGGAAATAAATCAAGATTCAAAGATCCAACCACAAGGAAATAAATTAAGATTCAAATATCAAACCGTAAGGTCATAAACTTACAAGAAACAAACACACAAAGTCCAAAATGATGTGAATAAAACCAACCTGATAAGAAACAGAGAAAGATGTGAAGTTATGCATGTTGTTTCTCCTTGGACGATGAATCACTGATAGAGAGAGCGACGAGGATACTAGCGACAGGGAGCAAAACAAGAGAGAGGGAGGATCTAATTTGATTCGTAGACAACAAAAAGGTAAGGGAGTGTTATGGGTTGCTTGGGTCGTGGATGAGAGAGTGGGAAGGGGAAAGGCTAGGTTTGGATAGTGGACAAGAGAGAGGGAGGAAAGGAGAGCAGTTGGATTATCTTGTTTAGATCGTGAGAAAGAAAGAAGGCAAAAATATATTATTAGGTTACATGTTACAAACATTCAAACTACTATGTTTTAAGAGTCGTTTTATTCGGGTTCTTTGCGATGAAGTTACATAGACTGAACTGAACAGTATTAATTCGATTTGATTTGTCGGTTTTTTTGGAGATTTGCTCACCCCCCAGTGTAGCTTTGAAACTATAACTAAAAAATAGTAACACGACTAATTTATTTCTCAATTCTTTTATTTTTTTGAGTATTGATAAATGAATTATATTAATAAGATTTGAACTATGATATTTACTGATGGATAATTTCATCTTATTATTAATTCTTAAATTACATATAAAAAATTGATTTTGAGAAATATGAAAAATATGAAATAATGAATTTTTTTGTTGTTTTATATTATGCTAGTTTTCAAGATAATAACAATATTTTAATAATTGGATTAACCTATCATACTGGTAAATTTGAGAATCAATTCATAGTTAAGTTTGATTTAATATTTAAAACCAATCAATAAAAAATTGATCAAAATCGAGAAAATCAATTAAAATCATAAATCAAATCAAACTCATTCCATCTAAAACTATATTATTTTATGAAAATTTAAAATTTTTAAAAATTATACTATTTTACTTAAAATTTAAACATTACAAATGTTTTTTTTATTATTATATTATATTTTATTTTATTTTATTTTCTAAAAAAATAAAAAAATTAACTAATTAAAACCAAATTGAAAATTGATTAATCCAACTAATTCAATTTCTAATGTCACCTTAAAAACGTTGGATAATATTGTGTTTCAGTCGGAATATCGTTCAGTGGAAGACAAGAAGCTGTCTTTTTTAACCACAAATAACATCAATACATAAATACAAGTCTTATTTTTCAAATATGTTTTTTTTAGCACAAAAAAAAAAAAAAAAACACTTATTTTACAAACCCCATGTTACGACAATTAGAAAGCGATTCCTCCGTGCCATTAAATATGGAGAATATTTTGTTCTTCAATTTCAAATATTAAGAGTATTTTCAATTCTTGTTTTATTTAATTTAAATTTTTTATTATAAAAAGTGGTTAAAGAAAATAGGAGTTTAACTTATTTTTTTAACTTTTTTTAACTTTAAATTATAAATTAGAGAGTGAGTATGAATCTCTACATATAAAGAGCCAAAATTCACTCTTTATACAAAATATAATTAATACAATTTTGTGTTTCATATATATCAATAATTATTATTCTGTTTTCTATTAGTTTTTTTTTAAAAAAAAACTTTTTCTCTCTCTTTCCATAATATTCAAAGATTTTTTATGGGATAAAAATAAATTAAAATTAAATATTTTTATGAGATAAAATAAAATGAATAGGAAATATAAATAGTTTATTGGACTTAAATAAATTTATTTATTTTTTATATTTAAAATTTCCTTAAAATATTTTTATTACCCAAAATATACTTTTTATTTTAAAAAGAACCATTGGAGATATTGTACGATAAAGTAATATGGTTATTATTCTTGCTATTTGTTTAAAATGTTGGATTGGTTATATCAATAGCAATGAAAAATTCTGCTAATATATACGCTCTCGTTTTTTTACTCCATCGGTTGGACTTTGAATATTTAACATGTTTCAACAAAAGTATAATGCATAAGAGTTTGCATAGGAGTGAATTAGAAAGAATTAAAGAATGGAATGCAAACAAAATTAATAAGTTAACATAGTTTGTAAAATTTTTTAGGATGAAAGTTAAATGTTTATATCTATTTACTTTCAAATGTCTATTTTTCTTAACTTACAAATTGAGAGTTAAATTATGAAATAAATATATCTTAATTAATCAATATATATTTTTAATTTCAGTCTTAGAATTAGTTTTGAACAATTATTTTTTATCTGTTAAACAATTGTGTATAATATTGTCAAATGTCATTATATTACAAAAAAATCACATTAAAAATTTTAAATAGAAAATTTTAAAAATTAATTGCCATATAAAAAGACTTTCTAAATAAAAAATTAAAAAAAATATAAACACTAAAAATTCTAAAAAAATTTAAACAAAAAATTAGAGAAATCTAAAAGGTAAAAATTTTAAACAACTTTTAAACAAAAATTTAAAAAAACTTAAAAAGTAATAATATTAAACAAGAAGGTAAAATTTTCAAAATTTCAAGTATATAAAAACCAAAAAGCAGTACAATAGATTATTAGAAATTAGTTTGTACAAATTTAATGAATTTTCTCTTAAAACTATGTTATAGAAGATCAAAAATATAAATTAATAGGTAATGTTTTACTATAATTATCTCATATATGTTTATATAATTTATAATTATCTATTAATTTTATTTTTTATTATGAAATATTGAAGATTATTTATTTGATTGATTGTCAAAAATTATATCACTCAAATTTAGTAAAGTTGTTCTTGAAATTGTGCTACCTAAAATTGAAAGTATTAATCAACAAATAATCATTTATTATAAATATCTCTCTATATAATTATAAATTTTAAGAAATTAATGTTCTTATTTTATTTACTTGATAATAATTTTAATTCAATAATAATTAATTATTCAATTAATTAATTGTTTATTTAATAAAATTAAATATTAAATTTGTTTAATTATTATTATAATCATTTAGTACTATGCGTAGGTTTACGACTAGTTACATTTCATTTCATATCATTTTATTTCATACATTTTCACTCTAAAAAGCTCTCATGCAATACCTAAGTGAAGACTTGGAATGTTAAACACACCTAATGTAATTAAACTCTAGTTGCTTCTCCTTTATCTGAAACAACTCTTCTTTTTTAGTATTTTGAAGTTAGTCTTGGTATATTCTACCAGTAGTAAACCATTTTTCTCTTTGTTTTCTTTATTTTTTTTAAAAAATAGTTTTATTTGGTCCTATTTGTTTAGTTTTTATTTTTGTTTTGTCTCTTTTTTTAGGTTTTTATTTTTTAGATTTGTTATTTGATATTTTTTTGTTAGAGTTTTCATCTCTTTGCTTAGCATTTGAGTGGTTTGAAAATGATTATTTAGTAATATATAATGATATATTATTGAGTATTATTTCTCAAATATGTTTTAGAATACTGTATAAATTTCAATCCACATTATACTATAACACCATATTTGATAAGGATGTCCATAATTGATAAAAATACAAAATCATCAAAAAATATTCATATTGAAAATAAAACTATAATTTTGAACATAAGTCAAATTTATAGTTATTAATAGTGTTGATAACCAATTTTCGTATCAATATGTTAATTCATAAGATTATTTTTTTATAAATGTTGTATGACTTTTTATGAAAGAAAATATTTTCTATTATTCTAAGAAAAATAAAATATAATGCATAAGTTACAACCTTTTAGTGAGTTTGAAAAAAAGTTACAAACTTTAGTTATATCTTTTTTTAAAATATATATATAGAAAGAAAAAATTTATATTAGAAAGACATGAAATCTAAAAAAAACCTAAACATGTTAAATATCTAAAAAAAATCTATAAAAAAAAACTAAACATGTTCGTCAATATAGGGACGAACTTAAACAGAAAAACGTAATATATATATATATATATATATATATATATATATATATATATATATATATATATATATATATATATATATATATTTGAAATCATTAAATCGATAGTAACTTTTCTTTTATTAAAATTTTTGTTTTTTATACATTAAGAAATTTTAAAAGAACTAATTGTTTAAAATTTTTATTTCCTTGAAGTGCACTACAAAATAGATACAATTATTAAATTATTTATTTTGTAAGAAAATGAAAAGTTGGGAAATTATTCCGGAATTTAATAAACAAAATAATACGTTTATCACATCCATACAAATATGAAAATATCTTTATCACACAAAACTTAAATATCTTTATCACACAAAAACTTAGGACAAACTGTGCTAAATGAGATCTAAATCTATATTTGTTTTTAGAATATATAACATTAAGGTATTGATGCGGTAGAATGACGTGATGTAACATACCAATCAAATGATTTCCTTTAATATATCAATTAACATTTTATTTATTTTAAAATAAAATCATAAACAATTATTATATAATTTATTTTTATTTAAATTTTATAATTTTAGTTTGTATTAATATAGTATCATGTATTATTCATCATTGATTAGATGAGAAATAAACTATCTAATATCATTTATGATAATGAAGTAATAAGATGACATGATTTTTATAAATTATATTTTTTATAAAACATAAATTATACCTTAAAATATTAAATTTATATCAACAACTTTAAATCTTTGAAAATTAATAAAAAATTATTAAAAATAAATATAAAACAAAAATATTATAAATTTAAGTTTTGGTTTTTTTAAAAAATTTGTAATCATTTTATTTTTTTGATTGAGAATATCAATATCTTTTTTTTTGTACAAAGAAATATCAACTTTGATTGATTTTAATGTGAATTTTATTTAATCATTTTATTTGAAAACATGTCTTCATAACAATAATAATGAGATATAATATTTATTTTATTTGATTTTTTAATTTTAATATACAATTTGATTAATTATTTTAATTTATAATTATTTTATTTTGTTGAATGAGTGAAATATATATATATATATATATATATAAGTTATATCATTAAACCAATATTGTAAACAGCATTAAGTATTTATTACTCATTTTATTAACGATATTTAACATATGATATTATATCAATATAAACTAAATCTCAAATTATAAATTTATTTTATCATATTTTTTTATTTTTTATATGATGTGTTATATGATGCGTCAAAATAAATTCTATTATATGTGATGTTACACTACATCATTATGTCACATGAATTTTTTAGATGATATTGTATATTTCGTCATTTATACGATTAATGACATATTACAAGATATTATTTGTATACACATTAAACTTTAAAATTTAAATAAAAAATTAAATCACATGTTACTTTTTTATACTTTTTTGTTAAAAACCTCTATAAGTTATAATCAAATATAATTTAGTCTATCATATAATTTAATGAAAATATAAGTTATAAACGAATACAATTTAGTCTATCATATAATTTAATGAAAAATATAATTTAATCTGACAAAAAGTAACAACAACAATAATAATAATTTTGTATTTAGTTACATAAAACAAAATTGGTATAGTGAAAGAAATTTCAAATTTCATTCATATATTTTGTTTATTTAGAGTATTAGTTGCAAAGCGGTAAAGATATTGACCGTAATAGCAATCAACAATCAATTGCAACATCAACAATAGTCATATAGTGGTAAAAATAGTATTTGAAATACAATGATTATAATAGTACTATGATAGTTAGGATGTACGATCTGGTTTGATTTTTTACTAAAATTTAATAAATTAAATTTTGTAGACTTTAAATCTAATTGAACTAAAATTTTGAAAAATCAAATAAATCGAATTGGTTAAACCGAATTTTACATATATACAAATCAAACTGATTCGCTAAAATTTTGATTTAATTCAGTTTGACTTAATTAAATTGCATGTATTCTAAATATGGTTTGATTTATTAATAATTTCAATTTATTCAATTTTTTATATAAAAAAGAAAATTGAAAATCAAAAATTGAAATTTTTTAAAATAAAAAATAAATCAAATCGATTTTTATTAAAAAGTTAAATCGAACTGACTGAATTAAATCGATTCAGTCAATTTTCTTGATTCAGTCGATTTTTGCTCGCTGCCAATAATAGTTGTCAAAAATGGCAACAATACCGATATGGAAACTGGTGATGGTAAAAGTAACAAGACTAAATGCAGCAGTGATAATAAAAAAAAGAAATACAATCATGATAATATTTACTTTTTTATACGTAATGAATTTGTCATTAAATTACAGAAAATTTTCTTCACGTAGGTAAATAAAGTAATTAGTATTGTATTGGGATGAAATTATATAAAATTACAATTTTTTTAGAATAACGAAAATAATTTTCATTTATAAAATATCAAATACAATATTATTAATGTATAAAAAAATTAAAGTTTATAATCCATGATAAATTATATTAACACTAAATATATTGAATCTGATTTGAAAATTAACGATCTTCTTTTATAAAAACACAACCATACTAACGGAACATTAAACTTTATATAACAATAAAATCACGTTTCACTTAATGGATATATGAAGTCACAACTTGATTTTTTGTTTTTAAATGAGTCTAATTGAAAAACTAAAAAAAATAGATCAATTTTTTTCAGTAATATTATAAATTAATTTTATAAAAAAATAATGACTTCTATATAAGAGAAATCATGTTTCTATAAAGTAAAAACTAAAAATTTTCATTAGAGTTTGAAAAACAAAGTAATTAGTAAAAGAAAATGAATGCATTAGTGATAATAAAAAAAAAGTAATATATAATCATGATAATATTTACTTTTTATACGTAACGAATTTGTCATTAAATTACAGTAAATTTTCTTCATGCAGGTAAACAAAGCAATTAGTTGTGGGATAAAATTATATAACATTACAAAATTTTCAGAATAAAAAGAATAATTTTCATTCATAAAATATCAAACACAATATTACTAACATATAAAGAAAATTAAAGTTTATAATCCATAACAAATTATATTAGCACTAAATATATTAAATTTGATTCAAAAAGTGATGATTTTCTTTTATAAAAACACAATCACGCTGACAAAACATTAAATTTTGCATAACAGTAGAAACATGCTTCATTTGGTGGATATATGAAGTCATAACTTGATATTTTGTCTTTTAACGAGTCTAAAAAAATAGATCAATAGTTTTAGTAATATTATAAATAAATCTTATAAAAAGATGATAATGACCTTCATATAAGATAAATCACACTTCTGTAAAATAAAAACTAAAAATTTTCATTAGAGTTGAAAAACAAGTAAAATTATAAAAATCTGTAAAAATAAATGCATATTTATATTTATTAAAATAGAAAATAAATAAAAAAATAAGGCAAATAATAAAATTATGGGCTATCGATAATTTATCTGAAGGTTACGACTATATATATATATATATATATGGTATTTATAGTAATAACAATGCCATAGATATACTTAAGATCGATTAGTGAATTGATCGGTTAATTGGTTTCCGATTAGATTGATTCAATCAATATGATCGGTTCAATTTAATTAGTTTAATAATAAATAAAATTTTAAAGATATTATGAACATAACTTTAAAGTAGAAAATTATTATATATATATATATATATATATATATATATATATATATATATATATATATATATATATATATT
>CATIWR010468120.1:0-40922 GCA_949677035.1 Omphalea diandra | reverse complement strand
GATGAGATGATTGAATAGATGCAAGAATTATCAATTGATAAAGTCCTTCAATCAGTCGAGCTAATCCAATCGTCCTCCACGCTGCAATGTCCTGGATGACACAACAAGCATATTGAATAAGGAAACAACAAGTGGAATCATTAGTAAGTTTACTAACTGAAAGTAGGTTGAAAGTAAATTGAGGAACATGCAGCACATTGACTAAGGTAAGGTTAGGATTGAGTTGGACAATTCCAATATGGGTTACCGGGATCAATTGATTGTTTGGGAGTCTTACAAAGTAATTACTTCCTAATTTGTATGTGGTAAATTGGTCTAATGGGTAGACATTATGATCTGTAGCTCCAGTGTCTACAATCTAAGCAATTTTGTTAAAAATAGGATGTTGTGATGTAGAGAGACACATACCTACAACCTTGGACTTGGTCATGTCAGCAACATGTGCTGCTGCAACAGTAGTAGTGGATGGAAGAGTAATAGTTTATGAAGCTTGCAAAAGATTCATAAGTTATTAATATTGATCTTTAGTCAAAGAAAAGGAAGATTCATCTGTTGGATAAGAACTAACTTCTGCAACTGCATTAGAATTTTCAGATTCCAAACCAGAAGGTATATAGCTCTCAACATTATTAGCATATCTAGCATTCTTATTTTATAACTTAAAGCCTAGTGGGTAGCCATGTTTTTTGTAACATTTATCCACTGTATGTCCAACATAGCCATAATATGTCTACATTGGTTTCTTACCATTAAAGATTGTACCTCGTTTATGCTGATAATTGGAATTATTTCTTTTGGCTGCAAAAACTGCGGACTCAGTTATTGGACCAATGCATCCTTAACTCATTAGTTGTCTCTCATGTTGAGAAACTAAAACAAACACTTTATTGATGAATGGAAGGGGCTCCATCAGCATAATTTGTGATATGACCATAGCAAAATTTTCATTGAGGCCTTTTAAAAAATGTATGACATAATCTGACTTCTGATACTGTTGAGTAGTAGCAACAGCTCCATAATTACATGCTAGTGTGCATGAACAAGAAGGAAGGAGTCTCAGATTCACTAACTCATCCCAAAGAATTTTGAGTTGAGTAAAGTAATCTGTGACTGAGAGTTTTCCCTGCTGCAAAACAAAAATTTCTTGTTGTAGATTTGAGATTCGAAAAGCATCTCCTTGCAAGAACCTATCTTTGAGATCCTTCCATACATCTACAGAATTATCTAACCATATTACACTTTGAGCAATTGATGGAGAAACAAAATGCATTAACTAAGATAACACCATAATATTGCATCTCTACCATACAAAATATGAAGAATCTGTAATGGCTGGCACAAGGATTGTACCATCAACAAATTGCAACTTATTCTTTGACAACAACGCCATTTTCATAGCTCTGAACCACAAGTGATAATTGCAACCAGAAAGGATCGGTGAAACCAATACTAAAGATGAATTTTCATTCAAGTGAAGAAAATAAGGACTTGAAGAACTATCAAAATTTTGTTTTTGTGCTTCCATGGTGTCAATTGCTCAAAAAAAATGTTTGTTTGTTGAGAAAAGAAAAAAAAAAAGTGTTTCACAGCTCTGATACCATATTAGAGCTGATGAAGAACAAAATAGTTTCTGGAAAATTTTCTCACACTGATATTAGAACAATCACAGGTTTTTATACAAAGAAAGAAAGGGAAAAACAAGAATTTGAGCTGGCAAAAACTACCCTAACAGCTCTCTAACAAACTCCTACAAAACCGATAAGTTAGTTGAAGACAATTCCCACCAACAGTTGCTGAATTAGCTGAAGAAATCATGAAGGAAGAAGTATTAGTAATACGACACCGTTTATGAACAAAATGCTCTAGATTACTAGTGTTGTTTACAACACGTGCCACATGGTCTTCCTTTTCAAATAGTCATTGGAATGTGTCCATTGAAGTTGGTTTGTCCATTTGCCTCAACGCAACAGCTTCATTCTTAACACAAAGGAAGGAATAAGATTGAAAATGACGAGTACCGATTATAACAATGTTACCAAGATCTCCAAAAGTTTAACAAGAAATGCTTTATAGCAAAAGAATGAGTTTAGAGGAAAGAAAGTAAGGGTGGACTAGCAAAGAGAATATTTGAGACCTACTAGTGATGGCCATTAATCAGAAACTAATATAATATTAATCACAGTATTAAACTACTAGCAAGTAGTGGATGATTGAGATTTTGTTTTTGTTTTAGTGAGTCCTGCCATTAATCTGAACACAAATTTTGGCTCAATTTTTTTCTCTTTTTTCTTTCTATTATCTCCTTTATTTTCTTTTATCAATTTCATTAGCTTTGATGATAATGCTATCATAATGATGATTTCACATTCTTAGAGATGATGAAATCTATAACATAACTAGAGAAAGTTTAAAATAGAAAAATTTATGCATTTTTTGATTGATGATTCACAACAATAAGGGATAATAAAGGTTATAGAACAAAGGGGATTTTTGTTTTTAAAACAAAAAAGGGCTTCATTTCTTTGACATTTTGTGTGGTGACTAACTATAAAATTTTCTTTTTTTTTAGACAAAAGTATTATAAGTTAAACGAGACAAATGAGAGGGATTATTTAGCATGATATTAAAAAGTGAGGGGATGATTTAATTAAATAGATCGAATATTAAGGGGTTTGTAGTTATTCAGTTTGTATATTAGTGCACTTGATCAGTTTGCAAGTTATTGCAACAGTTGGTCTCCATCACATAAAATATTGTTTTAAATAAGATACTACATTTTTTATAGTGAAGACTATATTATTGTTTGCGTTATTATATTATAATACTATAATTAATAATTTACTATTAGATTATATAAAAGTTATTATTTATCATTTGATTAGATAAATTAATTACTATTTGATTAAATAAAATTTATTATTTATTATTAAATTATATAATATTATTTGACAATATTATTAAATTCATCACTATAAAATTCACTATTTTTCATTCTTACTCATTAACAAATGTTACTTGTGCATTTTATTATGATATTTAAATCTTATAATTTTGAATATACAAAGGCAAATAAGTATTAGATTTTAACATTATTATAAATAAATTTTATGTCAAAAAATAACAACAAAACTTAATTATTATGATGTTGTAAATATTGATCAAATTATTGGCTTGAATCACTAGCCAATGGAAACGATCAAGGTGTGAAAAGTCTCTTTTATTTACAGCTTAAATATTTTTTTAATCAATTATGGAGAATTGAATTTGGTAATCTTTGTTATAGTGAAAGCAAAAAACGCCACCATAAATAACAAATAATCCAAGATGTCATTATTTTTTTAAATTATTATTTTTCAAAACTCTCTTTTACTTGTTCAAATTTGTAATTGTATTTTGCATAATTACTGTATTTTGCATAAATTATTCTCATTTAAATGCTATTACTATATTTATTTATTTTTAAATAAAATTGTGTTTGAGCTATTGATGAAACTCATAGTCTCTTTTGCTTGTTCAAATTTATAATTGTATTTTGCATAAGTTATTCTCATTTAAATGCTATTACTATATTTATTTATTTTTAAACAGAATTGTGTATGATCTATTGATGAAACTCATATCTCTGCATCTATTTCAGTTGACCGACAAATTTCATATCGAGGAAAAAAGACAGAGTCTACTCAAAATATAATGTTTGTGTGCTCATTTGATATGAGATTCGCATTTGTTATGACCGGATGAAAAGGAATAGTGAATGATTCAAGAATTTTTTTGGAAACAATTACTAAACCAAAAAATAGTATTCCTATGCCTCCAAGAGGTAAGTGTTATTTGATTGATTCTAGATATATTAACATGCCTAGTTTTCTGAAAATAGATACTAAACCAGAAAATAGTTTTCCTATGCCTCCACGAAGTAAGTATTATTTAGTTGATTCTATTTATATGAACATACCTTGTTTTCTTAGTTCATATTGTGGAGAATGTTACCATTTATGTGATTATAGAGAGGGATCAAATCCACAAGGTCCGGAGCAATTGTTCAATTATATGCATTTGTCATTGCGAAAATGTCATAGAATGTTGTTTTGGCGTCTTGAAAACACAATTTCCCATTTTTCGAGAGATGCCTTCATAATCAGTGAAGCGACAAAAGTATATACCTCTATCTTATTGTGTTATTCACAATTTTATTAGACTACAATCGTGTATGGATACTATTTTTAGAAAATATGCAAATGAAAATATTATTTTAGGGGATTAACAACAAAATAGTGAAGTTGGTACTTGAAAAACACGTGAAACTTTTAGTATTAATCCAAATCAACTTCGTCAAATGGGCGAACCAAATAGCTCGATGTTTATGGGAAAATTACAATAATCAATAGATGATATGTTTATATTTTGTAATTGACTTAATTAAATAATTATATTTTTATTATTAAATGTCATAAATTTCTGTTAAATATATATGTTGATATTTGCATTGTTATAGTAATAAGAAAAATATTTTCTGTTTTTAGAAAATCAAAAACAGAAAATGAAAAACAGAAATCAGTTTTTGATTTTCCGAAAACAAAAAACCAAAAGTGATACCAAACACAGTCTATGTTTTTCTTTGCAATCACTGTCCATTTTGCTTTTTACGTGCAATTTCTAATAATTCATACTTGATGAGAAGTTATTATTATTATTTGCAATCACAACTACCTTAGGACAGTTACAAAGTTAAATACGTCGGAGTTTTTTTTATTATGAACAGACTCTACTTGTATATTTCAACATAAAAAAATATGAAAGAAAAGTTATTTGAAGAGAGATATACATTTAATTTTAATTATGCAAAAACAGATTTAGCCTTGAGTGATATGAAAGTTAATTAAGAATGTCTTATTTAATTAAGACTATCTTCTTTATTTTTAAAAATATATAAATGATATTTTGAAACAAATAATAAAATTAAAAAACTCAACGCATGATTCTTGATTATAACAGTATTTTCAAAATTAAATTGAAAATTATATTGATTAGCTAGTTGATTTTTAATTTGATTGATTCAATTAATTAATTCAAAAAGAAAAAGAAAAATATTAAAAATAGTCTAAATATAAGAAACAATACTAGATAGGTAAACAAATTTTTATGTTATTGAAAATAAAAAATTTTTAAAATTAATTATTAAATAATTTTTATTATACCAAATTGATATGGCAATTTCTAATGTGTCCAACCCAGGTAATTAAGATTGTCTCCATTTATCTATCACCATTAAAGAAGAAACGGTAAATTGATCATTAGTCCAAGTACATGCATTACATTAGCTGTTGTTTGGCTTGATATTTGCTCCCCGATATTCAACAATTGAGCATTTAAACACAAGCATTTAGTCAATATTAATATTTAACATTTTAAATGAAAAATAGTATTCAATATTTAAAAATTTATAATTGAATGTTGAAAATTAGCTTTTTCAACATTTGAAAAACAAAAATTGATATTTAGATTTTTTTTAATATTAATATTATATTTATCATTATTAAATTGATTAAAATATATAAATAATTATTTTTTCATCATTTTATAAAATAATCTCACATTTAATCACTAAATTATGAAATATTTTATATTTATTGATTGTTCACAGTTGACCGCTAAGCACCAATCGCTAACCGCCTCCATTAACGCAAACAATTGTAAGATTTTTATTTATCATAACTTGCATTAGGTTGAGACGCTTATATCCTCACTAAAATAGTTGATTGTTGACTTGAATCCACAGGCTGCCTAATTAATGTGAACTTTATTATTATTTGGAGAGGTGGTTTTCAATTCTAATAACTTGGTTATGACAATAAATTAAGGAAATTAGTCAATTTTACCCTGTCGGATTGACTCTATAATTAATTAATTCACTATTCTCCCCCAATTATAAAAATTTAAGATGAAATTTGTATTATTTTGACGTTTATTTTGTTGAAAACAGAGGCATTTTGAATTGTTTTGGTCCTCTGTGGAAATTTCATCTTACGTGTGCTTTTATAAATTCTCCTCTAGAAGGTTTTCTATGTTTCTCTCTAATCATCAAGCATTTCGATTATAGGAAATTGGAAAGACAGCCGACGTACTAAAAGGCCCGGTAGGATCTTCTATTTTTATTTTGATGGGCCAAGCTGCCAGAGTATAATTGTCTCAGCTTATGGACCCCTTTATATAACAAAATGTGAGAACTAAAAAAAAAGCATACCTCAATGTAGGTCATAAATTATATTATAAACCTGTATTTATGTTACTTTATGAACTCAAAATTGGAATTCACTGTTTCATCAAATATCACACATGTGACTTATGTATATTGGTCATTAACTGTATGCACATTTAGTATTGTGTTGTGTGTATATTGATATTGACTTATATGTACATTTGTATATATATTTATATTAAATTACATATATATTAGTATTGAACTGCACGTATATTAAAATCTATGAATAAATCAATGAAATAATAATGCAGTTCAAAACTAATGACCAATATATATGCGAGAACAATATATATCAATAAATTTTTTCAAAATTCATTATATTGTTACTAGAGTATCAATTCAAAACTAATGTGCTTTTATTAATCTATTTTATGAACGTCAATATACATATAGTTTAATATCAATATATATACAATTATGGACCAATATACATGTAGTTCAAAACCAATGTAAAAACTTATCAATATATATGCAACACAATACTAAATGTACATATAATTAATAACTAATGTACATAAGTCACATATATGACATTTAATGAAATGATGCGTTTTAGTTATGGGTTTATGAAGTAACATGAATATGAGTCCATGATATAATTTGTGTGCTATATTGAGGAGTGCTATTTTTTGTTTATTGCGTGTGTCACGAAGCAACATGAACACGTGTCATGCACAAATGTACATGCAGTTAAGAAACAATACAATTTAAAATTAATAGACCAATATATATGCAAAAACAACGTATATCAACAAAGTTTTCTAGAATTTTTTATATTGTTGATAGAGTACCAATTCAAAACTAATGTATTTTTTTATTAATTTATTTTATGAATTTTAATATATGGACAGTTCAACATCAATGTACAAATAGTTAAAGAGCAATGCACATACAGTTTAATAACAATGTATATATAGTTCTATTTTTTAAAAATTTTTTTTGGCACATGTGACATTTAAATGAAACGGTGCGTATTAATATAGATCCATGCATGTCTATATTGCAAAATGGACTTGGGTCCATGATATCCCTACTAACATATCTTCTACATAGAATTCTTTCTTTCTTTTCATTTTTTCCTTTTCTTATAAATGAGATTTTTGTATTTTAATTTCTTTTTTTTCATTTTTTCATTTTTTATAAATGATATTATTAAAATTATATAATTTATATTATTATGTATAATTATATATACATATTATATGTAATTTATGTTAATGTATTAATTAATTATATTAAATAATATTAAATTAAATTAAATTAAATATTATATTAATATAATATTAATTTATGTTTAATATTATTAATATTTTTAAATGGATTTTATATTTTTTTGTAGTTTATTTGTTACATAATGTAAGTTAATTAATTTAAATATATAAGTTTATTTATTGTAAACTGTAAGTTTATTTTAACATAAATTATAAATTCATTATCAGTAAACTATAGGTTCATTTTTTTGTAAACTATAGGTTCATTTGGTATAAGTTTTAAATTTATTATCAGTAATATATATTCATTTTTTATAAACTATAAGTTCATTTATTATAAACTATAAATTTATTTATTGAAAACTGCATGTTTATTCATTGTAAATTGCATGTTCATTTTGATCTAAATTATAGATTTATTATCAGTAAAATATATTTTCATTTTTGTAAATTATAAGTTCATTTGGTATAAGCGGTAGATTTATTATCAATAAACTATAGATTCATTTTTTTTTTATAAATTCTATGTTCATTTTTTGTAAATTATTGGTTTATTTAGTATAAACTATAGATTCATTATCAATAAACTGTTTGTTTATTTTTTTTATAAAATGTAAGTTCATTTATATACTAAATATAAAATATATTATAATTAATTATTAATTATTGTATTCTTTTATTTTAATTGAAGATTTTAATACAATTATATTTTTCTTATTACTATATTATTTTTTAATAATTTTTATTTATATTCTGATATTATATACAACATAAAATAAATATTTATTAGATTAAATAAATTACATATATCTAAATTGATTTTTGCAGAATAAAAATCTCATTTATTAAAAAAAGAGATAAAACAAGATGAAAAAAAAAAAAAGACTATCAAAAGGAAAAAAAATATATGACAAAGCAAAAAGAAAAAAAAAAATTGGGCTGGGAAAGAAAGAAGTTGTCCATTTTTCTTTAATTGTTGCACGAGTCAGGAAATTTTAATCCATAATATAACAACCCTATTGGTTTCATTCTCATATTCTTAAGTGATTTGTTGGGTCGAAAACTAGAGAATATGAGCTTGAACTTCTCTCTCAGTTTCAAAATATAAGTCATTTAAAATTAGAATTTTTGTTTTAAAATATAAGTTACTTTGCAAATATTTATAAACTTTTTCTATTTTTTATCCATTTTACCTTATTTAAAGCATATAGTTCTAATTAGGATGTATAATAATAATAAATGCTGAAAATAAATTATTTAAGGGTAATATAGTATTTTATCTATGTTAGTGTGCAAATTCCTTAAAAGACTTATTTTTTGAAAGAGAGGGAAGATAATAACCTTCAAAAATCCCCTGTTTGATAATCAATCAATATGAGCTAAACCGTTTGCTTGTTTTCTGTTTTTGTAAGAAGGGTTAGGGGGATTCTAGGAATTAAATGCAGACACCAACGATAAAGACGGCCTTTCAAGCTGACCATTTCAAGCCAAGCATTTTCCCTCCTGTTCCAAGGTTTTTATGCTCCTTTCAATTCTAGGCCTCTGTTACACTTCATCTCAAACAAACACCATGAACACATCAACAAAAATCGAGGCAAGTAGCGAAAAACCAGCGAAAAATAACAAACACACACAAAAAATTTTACAGCCAAAATTACATTGCAAAAATCTTTCATCTTTTTCCATCCAAGTTATGGCCTTGGATTGGCTTCCCCAGCCATTTCTTCTTATTTTCTTCCTCATTTTCATACTTCAATCTACTACTACTTCTTCCATATCTGAATCCGAAGCCTTGATTAAGCTCAAGCAATCCTTTACTAACGCAAGTGCTCTTAGTTCTTGGGTTCCTGGATCATCCCCTTGCAAAGGAGATACTCAGTGGAATGGACTTCTTTGCACCAATGGTATTGTCGTGGGTCTTCGCCTTGAGAATATGGGTTTATCAGGAAAGATTAATGTTGATGCATTGGCTGATATTTCGGGGCTCAGGACTTTAAGCTTTGCTCGTAATTTTTTTTCAGGTTCAATTCCTGAATTAAACCGTTTAGGCTATTTGAAGAACATATACTTAACAGGGAACCAGTTTTCGGGCGAGATTCCCTCTAGTTTCTTCTTGAAAATGCAGTCATTGAAGAAAGTTTGGCTTTCAGATAACAAGTTTTCAGGGGAAATTCCATCAAGTTTGATGCATTTAACCAATCTTATGGAACTGCGTATTGAAAACAACCAGTTTAATGGGATTATTCCATATATAAACCATACAAAATTGACAACATTCAATGTGTCAAACAACAAGTTAGAAGGTCCGATTCCTGATGGTTTAACGAAATTCAGCATGAATTCTTTCCATGGAAATGCTGGCCTTTGTGGACCGAAGCTTGGGAAAGAGTGTAGGAGTACAATTGATGCATCAACACCAAACTTTAATGAACTTGCTGCTGCTCCAGATAGCGCTAAGAAGACAAGCGCAGGGTTCATAGTATTGGCAGCAATGTTGCTTTCTGTTGCTGTGGTGGTAGTATTAAAGCTGAGGCGAAAAGAAGATGAATATGAAGCAGGTGGAAACCTCAATGGTAATGCTGGGGAGGAGGTTGAGGAAGTCGAAGTGCAAGTTTCCATGCCCGTTAGACGGAGTGAAATATCATTAACCAAAAAGGCAGGATCAAGTCATAATGCGTTTAGTAGTAATAATGGCAAGGGAGGTACAGAGGAATTAGTAGTGCTGAATGATGAGAGGGGTGTTTTTGGGCTAGCAGATTTGATGAAGGCTTCTGCAGAAGTGCTTGGAAATGGGGGATTAGGTTCTTCATATAAAGCTTTGATCACTAATGGCACGACTGTGGTAGTTAAGAGATTGAGAGAAATGAATGTATTGACAAAAAATGGATTTGATGCAGAGATCAGCAAACTTGGAAGACTAAGGCACGCCAACATTTTGCCACCACTTGCATTTCATTATCGGAAGGAAGAAAAGTTGTTGATCTATGAGTATATACCAAAAGGCAGCTTGCGTTACTTGTTGCATGGTATATAAGCCATTATTTTCTCATGAATTAATCACTTTTTTTCTGTTAATTTGACTTGAATTGAGATTTGAATTCGCAACCTCACAGTTCTGCAATACCACCAAACTAAAAGCTCATTGTTATGAACTAAGCACTTCCAACATTTTGTGTGAATACGCTGAACATTTGATAAATTTTCAGGTAATAAGGGACCATCACATACTGGATTGAATTGGCCCAATCGTCTCAAGATTGTTCAAGGAATTGCCAAAGGGTTGGGTTATCTGCATACTGAACTTGCTTTCAGTGACTTGCCTCATGGAAATCTAAAATCTAGCAATGTGCTTCTCAATGCTGCCAATGAGCCTTTGATTACAGAATTTGGATTCTATCCACTGATCAACCCTTCAGCTGCAGGACAAGCTTTATTTGCCTGTAAGGCCCCTGAAGCTGCAGAATTTGGAGTATCCCCTAAATGTGATGTATTCTGTTTAGGAGTTATCATTCTTGAAATATTGACAGGAAAATATCCTCAATATTTTAGCAGTGGAAATGGAGGTATTGATCTAGTTCAATGGGTAGAAAGTACAATCCGCGAGGGGAAAGAATCCAATTTGCTCGATCCGGAACTTGCAAGCTCCTCGAAGTCTGTTGGGGAGATGAAGCGGCTCCTCATCATAGGTGCTCTTTGTACTGAAAGTAATCCTGTGGAACGGTTAGACTTGAGAGAAGCTATTAAACGGATAGAGGAGATAAAATTGGAGAGTGAGGTAGGGGATGCCAATAAAGGTATACATGAGCTACCCTCACTTAAAGATGGCTACACAGATGCTCCTCCACGGTTCAATCCATCGACTAGTACTCGAGAAGGGAATGGGGGAAACTTTAGAAGAGAGCCGTCAAGGAGCTTTGCTGAAAGCGAACAAGTTTCCTTTGCATCTCCTGCTAGCACTGAGTTCTTAAGCGATGACAAATAAAAGTCTTTACTAGCAAAATTAAACTTTTTAGGAAAAGAAATATGGGTTCAAATTCAACATCAGAGGACATTCAGTTGCAGCAGTAACAACTTCAAGGACTTCTGGGTAGCAGAGATTCAGTGCAAAAACATCATTTAGGCCATAGATAAAGGGAATCTCTTTCACCTTTTAAGACTCTTTGAACATCCTGTGCATGGTTCTGGTATATTTTAATAGCATATTTACTT
Source organism: Omphalea diandra (assembly GCA_949677035.1). Classification (NCBI taxonomy): domain Eukaryota; kingdom Viridiplantae; phylum Streptophyta; class Magnoliopsida; order Malpighiales; family Euphorbiaceae; genus Omphalea; species Omphalea diandra. The sequence continues at coordinate 29,240 of CATIWR010468120.1, read as the reverse complement.
TCATAGCTTATGTAGACAGTTTATTAAGATGACTAGTGCTGTTAAAGTCCCTCCATTTTGCTATTAATTTCTCATCAGTCTTTGTATATGCCATGCATTTTATTGTTTGCTTAGGGAACCAAAAAAAAAAAAAATATATAATATCAGAAATTCTTATTTATGTTCTATTTTATTGTTTCTGAGACTGGCGATCATCAAAGGGCTAAAATTGTATGCACTAGTGAATTAGTGATTTTTATTGAAGTTCCAAAACCTTTTCTTCCTTTTCAAGGCCTAATTCATATTGTTTGAGAAATATTTCAAGAATCCCAAGTTACAACTCATTGACAGATTAAAAAACATAGGATAGTCAACCCTCTCATATGATATCTATATCACTACAGCTGGAGATACCAAGAATTTTCAGTGTATAAAATGGTACAAATTTATAGGATTCTAACCTGGCACACAACAATTCTCCACCTTCCATTCAATAATTCCATATTTCATTTAACAAATCCACAGATTTCCATAACCCCATCCGCATTGAATTGAATTTAACCGACACAACTGTAACCAAACTGTCAGGATTTCTTGGATAACCAAACGGCAAAATCAAGCAGTGGGCCAGCTCATTATCAAATCAATTACACAAATATAATTTTAAATCTTTCTTTATGAAGGCATGATCAAGATTAGAATGTCATCATTTTGGGAGTATATGAAGAAACTTTCATGTTCAAAAATTAAATAACGGTTCTTCTATAGCAAGCCAAGATCTTCAAGTTTTATGAGCCCGCATCACTCGTGCAACTCAATTTTAAAACTATTTTACTCTCCTCTAGATTGTAAATTATTAATTAATTATCACTAACCAATACTGCAAAGACCACACCCCACTTTGCACAAGATTTTATAGAATCAGAAATCATAACAAGGTTGTGATTATTGAACCAAACTCTAATCATCAATCATAACATGATAAAGAGATGTTAATCTCAATGTAAAATGGAAATAATATGCTTTTTCTTTCTTATTCATTTGCTTTCGACCTGGGTTCAAATTCATAATCTCACAGTTTTGAAAATAACTTATGGTACCATTAAACATTGGCGTCAATGAATCAATATATCTTGATCTTTCCATCACAAACTGCAACATGCATATCATTTGAAGATATTAAATTTTTGTCATGGATTTAATTTATTCTTGCATATAAATAGAATTTGTACGTGCAAGCATGCATGCACGCACGTGAATGTCGGCCAAAACCGGCCGTAGTTAAGTTGACTTCATTAATTTTGTTTCAGTAAAATTTCTGGATTAGTCTATAAATTGGCTGTGTATGTGGGTTCGGCAGCAAGTTTAAACACCGGACGTCGACGTAATCCATGTGCTAATTATTTGCTTAGTGGTGCGTCTATAGAAAGAGTATTAAAGTTCAAGCCAGCACATTAATTACTAATTAGCCTCTTGCTTGCCTGTGCTTAACAGTTGTGCCTCTTCGATTTCCTGCTAACAACATGACTAAACTTGGTTTTTTTTTTTTGTCTTCTTATGAAAATTGATATGGCTGTATACTTAGAAATAACATTGTTTTGCTTGCTTTGTGCTCAAATTCTTTTTAATTCGGTAAAACATACCGTTAAAGAAATTTAAATCCCCTTAGAATATATCATTCTATTTTTCAACATTGCATTAAAGTTCATTAGTTTTTGGCTTTTTTCCCTTGAGCTTTCAGCTCTGTTGAATAATTAAAAAAAAAAAAAGTATTCTTATAATGATGATGATATGAAGTTCAACTTCATTGGAGAACTTGAAATTCAAATTCGATAAGAATTCAATTGAGTTTTATTCTTTTATACTCAAGCTTAATTTATTGAGATTAGTTTTTAGCTTTTTGAACTTTCAAATCTCTTTTGTAATTTTTTTTTAAAATATTCTTATAAATAATGTTGATATTAAGCTTGATTTCATTAGAAAATTTGAAATTCAAACTCAGATATTGAATTTTATTCTTTTACACTAACTTAATTTGTTGAAATTCAAAATTTTCCAACTCGATGTGTATTCAAGTACAAATCAAATTCTATAAAAACAAATAAAATCAAATTCTATAAAAAAAATAAAATTCAAATATTTTATGAGGTGGGCCAAGTATATCAAAATAAAATCTAAATCCAAGTTGTCATTTATGCCCCTATTCTTCATTATTACTTGTTTTGGTTGTGGACAACTAAATAATGATATGATTATCAAATAATAACATTCACATGATTATCTTAAAATAATATAATGACAAAAAATCTCTTACGAACTTTTGAGTATAAAAAGTGACAGAACTTTTGAGTATAAAAAGTGACAAAACTTTAAAATGAAAATCACCTTGGTTTAGTCCACGTTTCTAAAAAATATTTTACAAATTTTTTTCTTAAACTCATATATTAGTTATATATATTCTATTGATGATGTGAGACAAATGATAATATAGTGAAAATATATATGTATGTATTATGATTTACTATTGTTTTGATTAGTAGTATTGATTATTATCAAATATAATTAAATATAAAATCTAAATTCTTATTTTATATATAGATAATTTCTTTTTTATTTTTTTTATCACATAATGAGATAACAACTTTGTAAATTATAGCTTACTCATCAAATAAATATAATACAACTCACGTTGCGACAATAATTACAAAAATTATTATCATTCATAATAAGCAGTAAAATTGAGAACATGACAAAGCGTCAACGGCCAAAATTAAGTCTATTATTATTATTTTTTTCTAATGTCTCTTTTATTTCTTTCTCATTAATTTGTTTTCAACATCTGCTTTTCTCTTACAGAATTATCACATTCGGACAAAAATCTCGCCCCTGTCTGTAACTCAAAGCATCTATTCCACCGAATTGCTAATTTTACTATCTAACTGGCCAGCATCATCACTTTTTCCCAGACTCCAAAATATCCATCATCTTCTCTTGCAAGATTTTAAGATAATATTACTTCAATATAAAAATTAACAAAGAAAAAAAAACTTTACTCTGTCTATATAAACTCAAAAAAGTTTTATTCTTTATTACTTTCTCAACTCAGTACTGTAAAAGATTGTAATAAAGTTTGATTCTTTTCATCTATAATGGAACTGCCGGAGACCGGTGGGGGTGGTGGTGATGCTGTGGTGGCGGTTGAACATGCTCAAAAGATAATTCTTCGCTGGGACTCAACAACGTCAGAGGAAGCAAGAGAAAGGATGATCTTTGAATGCGACCGTGATGAGGTGGATCGGTATCTGAAAGCTGTCGATGAGCTTCAAAAGTCGATGTCGTCCGCCTCCATTTCCGATGATAAAGATAAAGTCAACTCCGCCGCTATACAGATCGCTATGGCCAGGCTGGAAGACGAGTTCCGTAACATACTCCTCAACCACACCACGTCCGTAGAGATAGACTCACTTTCCGCTAACGATCCCAGCTCTTCCGTCCACTCATCCACCACTGCAGCTGGCGAGTTTGAAGAAGACGAAGATGATAGCCCCGATCATCATCAAGATCCAATCCAACGGGCCGATTCATCTGCTAGTAACAGCAGCGCTAGCTATCGATCCTCCAGCAGTATTCGAGAGATCGATCTGATTCCTCAAGAAGCAATAGCTGACTTGCAGTCAATCGCCAAGCGCATGATCTCTGCTGGGTACTTGCGGGAGTGTATTCAGGTGTACGGCAGTGTAAGGAAGTCTGCTGTGGATGCGAATTTCAAGAGGCTGGGGATTGAGAAACTGAGTATTGGGGATATACAGAGGCTGGAATGGGATGCTTTGGAGACTAAAATTAGAAGGTGGATAAGGGCAGCAAAGGTTTGTATAAGGATTTTGTTTGCAAGGGAGAAGAGGTTATGTGAGCAGATTTTTTATGGGATTGGTACTGCTGTGGATGATGCATGTTTTATGGAGACTGTAAAGGGTACTGCAATTCAGTTGTTTAATTTTGCTGAAGCTATAAGCATAAGCAGGAGGTCCCCTGAAAAAATGTTCAAGATTTTGGATTTACATGACGCTTTGATGGATTTGATGCCTGATATAGAGGTGGTTTTTGAGTCGAAATCAGCTGATTCAATTCGAGTTCAGTCAGCGGAGATTTTGTCAAGACTCGCTGAAGCTGCTAGAGGGATTTTGTCTGAGTTTGAGAATGCTGTTTTGCGCGAGCCTTCATTGGTTCCTGTGCCTGGGGGAACAATTCATCCCCTCACAAGGTATGTGATGAATTATATCAGTTTGATTTCTGATTATAAGCAGACCTTGATCCAGCTTATTTTATCGAAACCATCAACTGGTTCAAGATATTCCGATGATTCAACTACCCCTCATATGGACTTTGCTGAACTAGAGGGGAAAACCCCATTAGCCCTTCATCTGATTTGGATTATTGTGATTTTGCAATTCAATTTGGATGGCAAGTCCAAGCATTACAAAGATGTTTCTTTAGCGCATTTGTTTATCATGAACAATGTTCACTATATTGTTCAAAAGGTTAAAGGATCACCTGAATTAAGAGAAATGATTGGAGATGATTACTTGAGGAAGCTAACCAGGAAATTCAGGCAGGCAGCTACTAGTTACCAGAGAGCAACTTGGGTGAGGGTGTTGTATTGCTTGAGATATGAGGGGTTACATGTGAGTGGTGGTTTCTCTTCTGAGGTGTCAAAGAGTGCTTTGAGGGAGAGGTTTAAAACCTTCAATGCTATGTTTGAGGAGGTTCATAGGACTCAAGCAACATGGTTAGTGCCTGATAATCAACTCAGGGAGGAGCTTCGAATTTCTATATCAGAGACATTGATCCCAGCTTACAGGTCGTTTTTTGGGAGGTTCAGGAGTCATATTGAGAGTGGGAAGCATCCAGAGAACTATATGAAGTATTCGGTCGAGGATTTGGAGAGTGCTGTCTTGGATTTATTTGAAGGGTATCCTGTATCTCAGCATTTGAGGAGGAGATACCAGTAGAGGATGGGGAATGAGTTTTTATATGAACTAGGACACATTCTTTGAATTTTTTTGTGGGGTGTTTGGGTGGATGTGGTGCCGGTTACTAGAGAGCTTTCCTGTGCTCTCCAATTCTTTTAAGCATCACTGGTTAATTTTCTGCAGATTGGAAAGAGTAGAGTTCATTTGGGAAGATCAGGTGTAGCTCTCCATAATGGCCAGGCCTCTAAACCTGAATGCTTCCGAACTGTAAGCATGTTGTTTGCATTATTACCACATTCTAGATTTTTTTTTTTCTCCATTTGTTCATATGGAAATTGTCTTTTTATGTGTGGTTTCCTTAATATCTATGAAACGGGGAAGCATATATTTTTATTTTCTCTTCTAGCCTCAAAGTTCTCGTCGACAAATCTCTTTCTCGCCCAAGTTAAGTGCATATTGAAAAATGGAATCTGAATGACTATTTATTATCTTTAGATGGTGGTGTCTTAATTGGAAAAGTGTAGTTAAATGATGTGGATTAAAATGAAAATGATAAACTAATGAACCCAAGAAAATAGGAAGGTGTTCCATAATGTACACAAGGTTTCCTTCCTTGTAAATATATTGAGAAATTACTCTCTTGGATTATAGCACTTAGGAGCATTATTCAGCTAAGCCTTCTCATTAGAACCTCCATTATTAGATTGCCTGGCTACTAATTGCTTTCTGATACTATTTTTCTATCAATTGTTGGAATGTAACATCAATGTGTTGTTGAACACTTGCATAATCATAGAAAGGTTTGATGTGTTGATTTCGTGAAATAAATAGGAAATGGAACAGTGCAGTGAATAATGTCTCCACTTTTCTTGTGTGTGCATCTTTTTCTGGTGACCATTCAAAATAGGTCAACACCTAAAAGGCTTGAAGGCTGATTTCTGTCACTTGAAGGAAGTCCTGCCAGATATAGCTGTTAACAGTACTCTACCAAGAGTTTATGTGGGATTGATTCTCATTACTTTGCTTTCTTCAACAAATGGAGAAAAAAACACTTGGAATAAAGAGAATTGAAGACAAAAAACGAGATTGGAAACAGACTATTGGTCCAACTAATGAACAGTCCATAACCACAAGGACGTTTAGCACATTGTCTGATTCTGTTGTCTGTAGGCCAACTCTTTCTTAACCTGCCACAGTAATCTTCAATACAATGCCAAATGAGAATACCCTTCTTTCGTGAAGGGCAGCGATTGAATTGTAAAACACATTGTGAAGTGCAAGCAGGATTTTCTAGTTGGTTTCTGGTTTAACAAAGTGATTCATTAATGATATCTATTTATGGTTTTCAAAAGCTGGGTTATGTTGTACTATTATGGAAGAAGAGAGATTAATATGTACATTGATCTATGAAGATTTTTTTATCAATTCAATGTCCATCAAAAATAATCCCATTTCCAATTTATTAGTCGGAATTGTAGGAGTTAAAAGATAATAAACTATATTTTGTATTATAGATGAAAATAGTAATAATTCGATCATATTAATTTTCCTTAAGAAAAAAAATTCAATACAACAAAGATAACAAATATAGATCAATATGAAAGTTATATGAATTTTTTTCATATCTTAATTATTATAACAAAGGGAAAAAAAAAAAAAAAGAGATGCATAAGAAAGTTCTTGATTGATTGCATTTTAATTTTCTATTTGGTAAAAACAAAAATGAGAAAATCGGAATTAAGAGTTCATTTCTTTTGTACACTTTTCAATCAACTATGTTTTCCTTTTTTTAATGCTAAATTGTAGTTAGCAATAATATGAAATTATTGTAGTTAGCAATAATATGAAATTACTTTGTTTACTTTTACCGTGATATTATAAACAAATGTCAGCATTATATCAATTTTCCCATCACGCAATTTTGTTTAAAATACGTATGTTTTAATAAATATATATTAAAATAGTAGTAATGATTATTAAAACAATCATCCTGAGATGATTATTCATAATTTCCAAATAGCTCGGACATGAATCAAACCATCCATCGATTTGATTTTAGACCACACTATATAGTAATTAAAATGTAAACTTTTCATACTTGATACAATAAATGCATTTTTCATTTTGTTTTTATTTTCTTTAAATTAATAGTTTTTTTTTTCCCCACTCTCTAAAAAGTCATCTTTCTTCTTTTTCTTGAAATTAATTGAAGTTCCCATGGTCTTCATTTTCTTGAATTTTCTCCTCTTGTCGTTATGCATATATTTTGCCTTTTGTCCTATTTTATTATGGGTTTGTTTGTTTGTTTTCCAAGTTTCTCATCTATGCAGTCTATCCTGTTATGAATCTATGTAGGAGCCGTTGGTTTTACTCCCCTATCCATCTTAGATTTGGTTTCCTAAATTTTTGTTCTTCCTTACCCTTAGAATCTTAAAATAATTTTATGGGATAGAGGAGATTAGCTTGACTCGAAGTTCTTTAATTTTTATTTTTTTTTTTTAAGTTAGACTAGAGATGGACACTATTCGGTTATAATTGAAAAATCGAACTGTCATTAAAATTTTGATCAATTTAGTGAATTTTATTAATTTTCAATTTAATTCGATTTTTTTGGGGATAAATTTAGATTTCAATTTCTGTTTCGATTATTTTAAAATAATAATCAAATTAACAGAAATCAGATTTCTATTAATAATATACAAACTATGATTTTATAAATGTTATATTACTCGAAAATGAAATTTTTTATTGCTAATATACAATGGTATTTAGTAATAATATATAGTTATAATTATGTTGTCATTACATATATAATTATAATTTGCATTGATAATATTTGAAATAGTTTTGTTTTAAATTGTAAATAATAATTATTTGTTTTGTTTGATCATAGCTGACAACTAAATGAATATTTCAGTTTCAATTATTTCAGTTGTTTATCTAAATTTAATTCGGTTTAGTTATATTTTGGCAACATGTTTGGTGCACTAAAAAATGGAAATAGAGTATTATTTCAATTCTATTTTTATGTTTGATATCTTAATTTAGTTCAAGATTTTAAAAATAGAATTTCAAAAACTTAAAATATCTCACTATATATATATATATATATATATATATATGGCAAATGAAAATATTATAATCTTAAAACACTTATTTTTAGAATAAATTTTAATTTCTATTCCTAAATATAACCAAACATGTCAGAAATTAAAAAAAAAATCAATTAGTTTACGTTTTGATGCGATTTGACTATCTGAATATCACTTTCTAATTAAGATAAAGTACAAAGAATAAGATTAGAGCTGCGTAGATTTCTGAGTTTGATCTTTGATATGTTCTAATGGCATTTGAGGAGTTTTATGCTGGTAGAGAATCATATCCTCCCTCTTCTTTTCCTGCCTGGTGTTGCAGGTATTACAAGTGATTGTGGTGCTATTACTTCATGTCAGCTTAATTAAATGCCAGAATTACAAAAATCTCTGTTTTATATATTGATTATGGTGATCCTTGATAGCTTTAGTGTGTGTTGCCTGTGATTTAATTGTTTTTTTTTTAATATTGATATTGTAGTCAAATTGAAGGTTAGATTTTTGTTTCGTTTAAACTCAACTTAATTAGTTTTGGGTTTCTATTTTCTTTTGTACTGTTGATATGATTGTAATCTTTTATTTGTAATAAACTTATGAGCTGTTAAAAAAAAATATATTTTTTGGTCTGTGGCTACAACATTTGCGACTTAATTGGTTTCTTATTTTCATTGTCTTTACCATTCATTTTCAGTTGATAACCTTTTCACAAAACAATGCCAATGTTTTTAGTTAGATACTGTATAAAAATATGGATTCTACAAATCTTATGTCTGCATGTCTTTGCTTTTAAATTCTATCCGATATAAATCTCTATATTCGCTATGATATTCAGCAATCTTTCTCTTATCTACGATAAAGTACCACCACATAGGCTATAATATTCATCGATCCTGCTTCCTCAAAACAAAATACCACCGAGTTTTCCCTCAAACAATTATCCATACAATTAAACTGACAATAAATTATAATAATCCGGTTTCACCTTAAGCCAGATATGTAAAGAAATTTTTGCTATCAAATTTGTGACACTCAGTCTTCCTTGTTGAGGAACCCATTTAAAACTCATGAATGGTCTTTATCTATCTCTTTCCTTTCCTTTTCTTTTTTTTTTCCCCTTATATTTCACTATTGCTGTGACAGTGTAGGAGAGAAAATAGTAAAGCAGTGAGAGATTTAGTGTTTAGCGGAGCGTGTATTTGCGTGGGTGAGAAATAGTACTTTAAAGTGTTTAAAATATATTCTTTTATTATAGGTTAAAATTAAAGAGTTAGTAAGTTCAGGTAAACACACATGATTTTACTTTTGGATTCTATTCGAAAGACCACATAGAAATAAGGATTTAAACATACTTACAAATTCATATTTTTTTACATTTCTAATCAATGTGGACTTTCTTTGCACGTCCGACAGATCCTATAATTTATATTTGTAAACTTTCAATTTTTTTTTATAAATTTAATTGGAGTTTTAATTAACCAAAAAAAAAAAAACTTTATTGTTTTTCAATAATAATAGTATCAACACATAAATTCACAATCATTGATATTAAGCTATTGGAGAAAATTTTAAATTTGGTTTCCTTACAAATATAACACATAATTTGCTAAAAATTAAGTTAAATAGAAAAATGTCATTTAGTAGTTCAATAATTATCAAAATCCTTATTAAATGTTTGATCACGTTAAAAAATATAAAAATAAAATTAAGTTATAAAATAAGTACTTCAGATTTCTAATGTTTTTGTTTAGTTATCCATATATAAGAAAAATAGGAAAACATTTTAAATTTTTGGAATCACATTTTTAAATTTTAAATTAATTAAAATATAAAAATAAAATTAAAATCATATTTTATTTATTAATGTACTGAATATTTTGTTAAAATATCCATGAAAAGAAACTCTAAAACTAATATTTTAGTTTAATAATAATATGAGACTATTTAAAAGTAAACGTTAGGATTCAAATCTCACTAATGTAAAAATTATTAACTCTTCATTGAATCAGAATGTATGAGATACATACATTTAATGTGAATCAATCAAAGAATGAGAGCGAGCAAGTTTTGTGTAACATGGCAAGTAACTTGGCAAACTATTAGGCTAAAAGGACTTTGGAGATACTTTTCAAGAGCCATCAAACAAAGACCAGACCAGATGGTTGGTTGGTCCACTAAAAGAAGCAGCTGGCTAACATTGTTGTCACTTTCTCTTCATTTTGGTAATTGACCTTTCCAAATCAAAAGAATTGTTTTTGTAACAACTCGTGTTTGAATTTTCCAAGTCCAAACAGACCTAATTCCGCTCATATTACCCAATAGCGATGGAAGTTTAATTGCTTAGTTCCTTCACAAGTTGGACGAAACCAGCTCATTGAAAAAGAGATGAAAGGGATATCTATCCATCGGGATTATTTATTTATTTTTTATTATTATTATTTTATTTTTTATATTCATATCCAGCCGTTTTATTTCTGGATGAATCGGATTTTACCCAAGTATTTTAAAAAAAAAAATGAATCATATAAACATTAATTTATTACCACAATAAATAACATATTTAGTTTTGGTATACGAAATGCAGAATAATACACCATATATATATATATATATATATATATATATATATAGAATAGCAAAAATCATATTTTCAATAATATTAAAAAATAATTAACATCTTTGATTATTTTATGTTTATATAAGTAAAAAAAAAAGCTGGTTTTTCTGAAGGATAACTTATTTCTCTTGCAAATGTATAGATAAATAAAGAAGATTGATTCAGATTCCTGGAGCTAATTTAAAGTGGAGGTTATGAAAATGAATTCATGCACAAACTTTTTTCTAAATGATAAAGAAAAGAGCCTTAGTAGATGTAGTTGTTGCTGGTGCTGTTGCATCCTTTGATGGTGATAACAGTTGATCACATAATTTTCATTTTTTGTTCTTTTTGCTCAGTTCAGAGAATCATTTACATTGGTTTTCCTACCTTAAGCCAAAATTTGAACTCGGTTACTGTGAAGGCAGAACAAATCCACTGCTTCTGTAACATTTAGAATAAATGCTCAATAATCAATCTAACAATTACATGGAAACAACAATTACCAAAAATAAACAAATAGCAAAACTGAAAGTGATAAGCCCCCCTATTGCAATCCTTAAGGTGTTATATTTTTTGAGATGTAGCTTATTCTGTCTTCTCTTCTTCGTCATTGCCATTAGATGCAAAATTATTAGATTGTACTGGTCTATATTCTGGCACACTTCGAACATCCTTGGAAGGTGTTATGGCTGGTTTGATGAGTGTCAAAGAACTGTCATCTCTGTCAAACTCTTCGCCAATGTCATCAGAGTAAGCATATCTGTCAAGGTAGTAAGAATCAATGATCAGGAAATTAGCAATTCAAATAAAAGCAGAAGCCTGGACCTAAAACAGGTCGATCTTGATTCCATGGCTCAGGGGTGAATGATTGTGTGATTGATTTGCATGCATTTATCATGTATTCGATAAAAGTCTACTGCTTTCACAGCTGGCACCTATAAACTCAATGTCAAAAAGGAATAGGAAAGGACAATTCTTTAATCGTCCAAAGATACCTGGAAAAAAAAAATGACGAACCAATAATAACTCAGTCAATGCAAAGGAATTAAGGAAAAAAGAAAAAGGGCAGCCAATCCTTTCTAGGAATAAGAAGGCAGAGAATCAAAGGTTACTTGCACTTTTCGCAGCAATAAACTTCCTCAAGGTCAGGTTCAAGTTTTACTTGAGCAGCATGGTACATTCATAAATTGTCATAAGGATTTTGCGAGTATCAATAGTTACAAGTTTCAAAATTAACTTGTTCCATTCAAGGCCAAACTCCCAAGGCCCTAGTTTTGTGGCAGTAAAACCAAGCCCCTAGATTTGCTCCAATGAAACCATACTAGTGTTCTTTACAGTTCTACTAATTTGTTCCATGTATTGTGGAACACAAGCTTATATAGCAGTCAGCAGGTAGAACAGGTTGCACAAGATGGTAGTACAAATTAGTTTACAAAGCAAAAGACAGTGATACATGTTAACTTGTCATTGCGCGAAATCTCTCATCAGCGCATACAAGTACACCACAAGTTGCAAGGATATGGCTGGCAGATTCACAATTCTATACCTAAACTTTTTCAGAATGTGAACACAAATTGACAGTTTTTGGCAGCTATTATTCTGACTAATTAAAAAGTCAATATAATACAATTCTGTAAAAATCATGCTATCATCCTAGCGTTAGATTTCCTATAAACCCAAAATATTGATTATTATAACAATGGCCGGAAGCACTTCTCAAGTCACTGGTCACTGGACGCTTAACTATTAATGCTTTACAAAGCATTAAAGATTTGTGAAGGTTATAAAAAAAAAAAAAGTTACACCCACAAGTCCAAAGCATGGAAGATATTTCTCACCGCATTGAGTTCTGAGAGGGAGCCCAAAGAACACAAATGATACACAGAAGTGAAAAGGAAAGGACTTGCCAGAAAGCAGGGATGATCCATGCATTCTGCCACCACTCATTGTAAATGTCATTTGACTTGAAATACAACTGCCAGCACAAAAATTACAGATATGGTGTCACATACATAGAGTTGGAAGCAGATTAGAAAGCATTACAAGGATGATCTGAAACCATTCCCTCTTCCTCTCCACTCAATATCAAAGCCGGAAAAATGAACATTTACAATATAGTTACATAATTTAAAACCCTTTTGTCCTAACTATTTTTCCTTTCTAAACTGAGCTATTGTTTTATCTAACCTCAAATAGATTACTGTGTAACATTTTGCTGAATATCGCTACACTCACTAAGTCATTATATCAAAAGGAGTTAAGTCCTGATGACCATATCTAATCCACTTCAAAAACACAATGTTTATTTATTTATTTATTTTTATCATTCTCCTCCTCAATCTGCAGTGCTAGCAACTTAAGATTCAGCTTACAAGATGATATTTGGCAATTAGTAAGAAGAAGTTTCCTAACACACCATTGATGCTTCATGCTTTGTGTGGTAAATTTTTGTAAAATCTTTGAACCTAAAAAAAGACTTATGGCAAAAAAAATTGATTTAACTAATAAAATACCTCATAGCATATCCAACCCACAGAGACAATAACTGCTACTGCCAAAGCATTAGTGAATTTGCGGTACATATCCAGCTTGACCATCATTCGTCTAGCCTGTCACATAAAACAAAGAAGCAAAAGTTATTTATATAGAGTTTATGATGCCAAATAAAATGAAACAAGTGCAAATATTCAAATCTTGCTTGATTCGAGGAGGTTCACAACATTATTCTTCAGGTTGCATGAAACTGATCAACATCAAAAGACAGACCATCAGCATGTGCAATGAAAACAAAGGACCAGATTGAAGAAGCAAATAATCAAAATGAAAACTCTAGCATTGAAACTACTCTACATTAATTAATATGCATTTTTATGGTAAGAAAACAACTCTATTCACCTTGATTTTAGAACATAAGAAAACATTATTCGATCAACTAGCACCTGTTCTCTTTCAGAACATAAAACATCAGCCTGTCAGGAAAGCTCAGCAGTTGCTTCCAAACAACTTATTCTTTTGGATTATAAAAAAGCTTCTTAACTAAGAACCTTGGTTTTCTCATATAAGAATTTCTCATCCTGTGTTGACTTGGGGTCATGAAAATCCAGTTTCATTATAAGTATGCAATTACTTTAGATTTTTCCTCAGTCAAACCAAATAGGAATACCAGCATAAGCACTCTAACATTAACATATAGATAATTCAAGATCCATATGCCGGATGTGATTTTATGGATCCACTAAAGACTCTATAGCCTTTGATATGAGCCCCAATGCATCTGTTCAAAACCCAGCAGGTGCCATTATGAATCTCCTTAAACAATGTTAACTAACATATATCTATCTCAAAGTCTACATGCATTAATTGTCTTTCACTTATCTAGATACTATCTGATTTTGCATTCACTGCTATTGCAAAGCAAAACAATGCATCATTATCTTCTATACCTTCTTTGGTATTTCAATGCACATTTTGTGATCAGTAACCCAGATCCTCTTCTTCATAGTTAAATACCTATCTAGAATCATATCTTGAATGGTTTTATCAGAGACTACTGCCAGCAGGGCCATTTGATATAGCCCTCATGAGAAATAGTTCAAAAACATAGCTAAAGAATCACGCTAGTTATCTATTACAAGAAGTTGCATCCACCACCAAACAAGAAACAGTGCATTGCTGTCGTCTTCTAATAATGAGTGCCTTTAATGTACTATTCAAGAATAAAGATATCCATTATATCCACCACATGCAAAGAGAAGTAGTAGTACAATGACACACATCTGGTTTGGAATACATGCAGCTTTTAATTTAATTTTATGTCAGTTTTTTTTTTTCAGTCATAGGTAGAAGTTTTTAAACTGGCAGTTATTTTGTAGTAGGAAGTTAACTACTAATAACTTCTATTGACTCATTATATTTAAGTAGAATTAGGAGATTATGAAAGGGTTAGGATCAGAATTGTGTTTTCCTTAAAATTTAGTTTGTTCTCCCATCTAATCAGCCCTTATTATCTTGTTCTTCTAGTTTCAAAGGATTAAAAGGTTCTTTGTTTAATGAGTCCTCAATATCTTAAATATTTGTTTCAAGTATGACAATACAGGTTTAGGTTTAAGCTCCAAAATCGCAGATCAAGTACCTGAAGCTTATTTAAAGTTGCAGAAAGGGACTTGAATATCCAAATAATGAAGAAAGCATCCAAGAGTGCCACAGGAAGAACCAAAAAAAGTCTTGCTTTTCCAGAAAGATCACTCACAGCACCTGCATTCTCCACTAGTTCAAGAACTTCAGAGGCCAGGAAAAAAGTCACTCCAAGCATGATCACCTTCGATGTGAGGCCACCAAGAGTAGGTCTCACTACACCATAACCCATTGAGACCATGAGAATTATAAGGCGTGCAACAGTACGTTTAACAGTACCAAAAGTGACTGCCCAGATAGTGATGCCAGTTGGCCTAACTCCAGTTTCATTGAATTCAGCATAGTCAAAATACCAGAGTGCCATCTCGAACATGCCTAGTGTTATCACTGCTGTTATGCAATTCAGTAATGGAAAAACTTCTCTCCAAAATCTTGCATATTGATAGAACCAAAATAATCCAAGTATAACAAAAGCAAGGGACATGAACCCAAAAAAATTCATTAGTGGTGCCATTCTACCAGGTAAATAGCCAGTGGGATTTTTCCATATAGTTTTTCCCTCAACAAACACAACTTTAAGATTGGGATCACAATGCATAAAATACAAATTATACATCCCAGTTTTAGTGACCTGTATTGATCTTGATGGCAATTTTGCAACTTGCTCATCTGCATTGAATGGAACACCAAGGACATGGGGCCATCCAGGATTCTTTGTTGAAGGGTGATGAATGATTTCTCCTTGTGAACAAACACCTAATTTAGCAAGATCAGCTGTGCAGCAGATAGCTCTTTGACCGCCGTAGGCTGAACCTCCAATTGTCTCTCTATCTTCTACCTCAAAAACAATAGCTTGGACCAAGCCCGAGGTAAAGTTAGCAAATTCCTCAGTTCTCCGGAACACAATATTCTCAAAACTGATAACAAATAACCATATAAAATTAGTCAATCAAAACAAAATGAAACTAGAAAAGCTGGAACACGTAATCCTACCAAACAGGATCCCGTGACAAATGATATGAAATAAATCACGTTGATATGCAAGTATACGGAAACCAGTTTCACAAAAACAAATTTAACTTTGAGAAGGAAATTCAACATCTACATTGGACATGCTATGATGTTATGTTTCTCAACAAAATGAAATCTTTAAAACCAATTACTTGGTATCAAGTGAATTATCAGCTCCATTTATTTATTAGATTTGATCCAAAATAGACTGCAAATACTGTACAATTGACACAAAAAACAGTTGAAAACTTTGAGCTAGACCAAGAGCTGTCCTCTCACCAAAATTGATAAATATTCAGAAGCATTACCTGACCGACCAAAAATTATTCAAACCAAGAAAGGAGAAAAGCAACTTTAACCCACAAAACGAGATCTCATCACTATATAACCAGACGGACCCA
Organism: Omphalea diandra; assembly: GCA_949677035.1. Taxonomy (NCBI): domain Eukaryota; kingdom Viridiplantae; phylum Streptophyta; class Magnoliopsida; order Malpighiales; family Euphorbiaceae; genus Omphalea; species Omphalea diandra. The sequence goes on along the minus strand of CATIWR010468120.1, from coordinate 13,057 downwards.
GATAAATAAAACTCAACAATGGATTATGGAAAAAAAAAAATTGGCAATTACCGTATGTAAGAGTCACCATTAGCAGCGGTGGAAGTGGTGTCATTGAGATTTGCAGTGGTAGAAGAATATATCCCTTCACTGCCTCCATAAACGACAAAGGCATTACCTTTACCCACAAATCTTTCTACTTTATAATCATGAACTGAGCCTTCAACAATGATTAGAAAGAAACTCAGCACACAAAATGTAACTGATAAAACTGACATCCAATTCTGGACTGTAAACATTACTTCAATGTGGGTTTTCAGTGTTTTGGGATCTGGTTGTTTGGATCTTGTTGCTGGAAAGCTAAAAGTGGCCTAAGTAAAACAAAGTGAAGTGCAGAGTTTGATATTAGTGCGAAAGATCTCGACACCATATAATTAGTAGCTTTTGGGTTTTGAAGAAAATATGGAGTAAACAAAAATGGATGTGTTTATGAGATAGAGGGAGGTCATGACCCGTTGGATGTTTTGACTTCATGGAAGGTGTGGCCATGATCGATTTCAGATTGTGGGCGCTGTCGGCTGCCGGGTGGATTAATGGACACTTTTACCCTCTAAATTTATGTTTTAAACAATTTTACTTTTTATATTTTATTTGAAATATTTTTATTCCTTATATTTTATTTAAAACTTTCTTTGCCTCTTAATTTATTTGTTTCAAACAATTTTATCTTTTAAATCTTATTTAAAATTATTTTATCTCTAATATTAATATAATATGATATATTTATCATTATTAGAGATAATATTAATTAGTCATGTAAATCTCTATAACATGATAATTAATTTAACTGACACTAATATAAATTATTTAAATTAAAATAATATAAAAAATTAAATAGAAAGAAAGAATATTTAACTGATAAAATTATAATATGATTGAATTATACTAACATTAGAGGCAAAATAATTTTAAATAAAAATCAAAAGTAAAATTATTTCAAAGAATGGTAAAATTGTTTCAAACATAAAAATGGTCATTGGTGCGCTGTTGGGTTAAGTGTGCTTTTCTTTTTGAAACTTTTGGGAAAGTTATTTTTCTTTGGCATCCAAATATTTTTGCATCTATTCTTCTCAATATATATATATATATATATATATTATCGACTATTCACTCTTCGGGCATTATAGGGGGACTGTAATTTAGAATTTCTATATGACCAGTCATATGATATAATTATAATAATAATTTTTAATATTTATTTTAATTAATTAATTATTAATGTAACTAAAAATTAATACACACATAATACTTAAAAATTCTTATTATTTTGTAATATATTAATATTTTATAAAAATATTATCTAATTAAAATTTTTAATTATTAATTTAATTGTTGCATAAAAAATAAAAATATTATATTATCATGTATCAATGTAATTACTTCATAAATAATAAATATTCACCAAAAACAAAATTTAAGATCAAAATTATTTATATATATTAATTTTCACTTTCTGAAAAGAATTTATTTCAATCATACTTTAATATTTTAATTCATATAAAGTTCTTTAAAAACATAGATTCAATGCTCACTATCACTCTTCTAAATATTATTATTTAATGATTCTTTTTATACAACAAAAAGGTTTAATTAAAGATACTGAAACAAGCTATTTATTCAATAATAATGATTATGATACGAAGTATTCTTTTAATGAAATTTATAAAATAATATGTATATATAATTTTATTATCAGAATTTATTTATAAAAGATTTCACAATTTATCAAGCTTACTTATTAAAAAGATAAACAATAAGACTTCTTTAAAAAAATGTTATCTTTTTTTAAAAATATTCAAGAAGAAAATTTTACACTGTGTATTTGTGAAATTCAAATCCTAACAATCACTTTTAAATAATCTTATTTTATAATTAAATTAAGACACTAATTTAAAATATCATATCATTTAAGATAATGATAGATTACATAATTTTAAATATTTAATTTGACTTGAACTATTAAAATGAATTTAATAGTATCAAATAGATTTCAGAATGAATATATAATATAATATTCGTATTGATTTTGAAAAAATTTAAATTTAAGTCCTTGGATATCTGTCATTTATTGATTTAGATAATTTTATATTATTTTGGTGTTATATCAAATCATTTAATGAGTGATATGTATTTTGAATTTTTTATATTTAGATAATAAGCGAATGAAACATATTTTAAAATATTTTTTAACTTCATATTTTAAGTATTTTATTTTTGAACAATAAAAGAGTGACTCATATTTAACTGCTTAATATAATATATCAAAATAATAAAATATTTTTTAAAAATTAAGTGTATAATAAATTCAAATTTAAATAACGACTATCCCATTATTGTATATCTTTCCAAAGTAAACAATATACGTCATTTATTTTTATATTTAAGAATCAAACATTACACTTGTCATCAAATATTATATTATCATTATTATCTTGGAGCATTGAAATATCGGTTAAGTATTAACTTTGCCAGATTTTTGTTTTTAAAAATTGATTCGAACTTTATATTCGTTCATATTTAATTTGATTAAAAATTTGTTAAAATAGACGAATTTAGATATTTTACAAATAGTAGAAATTGACTTTATAGATTATAAATATAGTGGCGTCAAATTCTAATGAATTTCAAATAGTTATAGAGAATATGATTTTAATTTTAAATAAAATTAGAAATCAGTAAGGATAATGGCAGACTTAAATGAACATTAATGGCAGCCAAAACTCTGAGGAAAACAAATTGCAACCAAAGTGTAAGTGGAAAGAAAATTTGAAAATGTAAATATAATTAGAAATGTAGAGCATGTAATCCTAATTCACTCGCTTTTAGGTTGTCATTCTCAACCAAGATCAGCAAGAAATTTTAAGAAAATTTCTTTTTAACGTGAAGGTGGCTTATTCATATAAATGTAATGAATTAACTATTTATTATATTTAACATTACAACAAAATATCATTATTATATGACTATACCGCCAAATGCATTATGATTAAAAAAAAAGTGTTATTGTAACGCGCAAATCAGTGGCTCAGCTATGAAATAACACACAAGTGCCTGCATTGTCAAACATAGATGTAAAGCACATGCCAGGCCCATTTGCTTTCATAAGCATCTTTTGGGGAGTTGATGACAGGTTGATTACAGTAACCAAAGTTTTCCATGTTGACGACAATATTTATTTATTCATGGAAATTACCAGGGTTCGTAACAGGTTCCTTAGCACCATCGCTCTTGATTGCTAGTCATCTCTCTTGCAGCACTTCTCAAGGATGATCAAACAAAGAGTGCGAGCAAGCTGCCATTCTAATTTTTCTTAATTGTACAGAGCCAATTACAGCTTCAAAAAACAGTACAGTACGGAAGCAGAAAATGGAGAAAGGTGAACCACTAAACTACACCCCATTCAAACTTGAATGGAAACTTCACAGAGCAATAACTGATTCAATTTGTCAAATACAGTTTTTGAAAAATGTTACAGAAATTTTAGCAAAGAAAGCTTCCAACCTAATCATATTCCTGCACCAATTGACTGCTAAAATATGTGCAGAACATGGATGCACTAATCCAAATCCAGGAACTCCATTCTCTTCCTCATTGTGCCTTTTAGGTCTGTAGCCTCCCTTTCGGCTTTCTGTGCCTGCAAAAGTTAGCAGACCAGAGGTGTTAATGGCAGGAGTCTCCACAAGAGCTAGAAGTCACTACCATAGAGCAAACCATTGACAAATTTGCAAAAATCACTGCAAAAGCAATAATGCCAGCTAGCAATACGAGTAACCTACTTTATTGTCTATAACTTAATTTGCAAGTTACACACATATTTTAAGTGAAACACAGTTTTTTTTTTTAGTGGAGGGCAAATTTATTCATTCAGTGGAGGGCACATTTAATCATCTGTTATTACAGCAAACTAAGTTAAAACTGGTTTTTTCACCAAGTGATAGATAAAACTGCCACTACATGGATATTAATGGATCATTAACTCATACTTGTAGTGATCACCATAAAAGATAATATTACTTGATTTCAAAGAAATAATAGTTGCAGGGGAGAAGACTCAGGGAATAGATTGATGAAACCCAGCCAAAGCTAATTTGCTGATGAATATGACTGATCTAAGCAATAAGTAGATCATCCGAAAAATGACCCCAATGGAATACTAAAAACCCACCTAACTTTATTCAAATGCAAAATTGAAAATTTAAGTTGCGAAAAGAAAAGAACAAATACAAAATACCATTTCAGAAAGGAAGTCTAGCTTGGAAGAGCAGACAACCTCACAAAGCCAGACAACTTGATATGCCCAGAAACAAATGCAATAACAGATCAATGAAGCTGATAAACTTTCACTTCCGATCAAAACTCATAAAATTGCTTAAAAACAAACTGTTGATAATACTTTTTCATTGAAATTAGCAGTGTTAGAAAAAGTCATTTTCAATTTAATAAAAAATCAACCAATTATAATGCACAATATATGATTTACATCTTTCTTTGAATGCCATATGACAAAAAAGTAAGTTCATAGAATAAAAATAAACAATATAAATATATGTTGAAAATAATGAGGTATCATTAACAAAGGCCTAAGGCAGAAACTGCAGTGTACTAATATCTATATTGCACAGCACATTCAAGTTACTAAAATAGAATTTCAAGAATTATTCCACTCTTCACCTGACAAATATCTACCCAGATTGTAAACCATCTTAAAAAGTACTTGTCAAGTCAATAATAATGTGATGGAAAAATATTGATCCAATATAAGGATCACAACTCGATGTGAAAGACAGGAACAGCACGTTGGGCACTCTTCAAAGTAACAATCACCTTGACATGCATGCCAGCCAAAATAAAGACACATGCAAAATGACTGACCTTCATCAACTTAAATGCACAAAGACACATGTATAGCAACTGACCTCCATCAAGATTAAACAGAACTTATTTTTAAAGTCAGCGATAGTATTAATATTCTGCTCTAGTAATTCCAAGGAATAACAGTAAACAAATTAAAGTTCAGATGCACATTCAAAGTGCACAAGAGCATGGTCGTGCACTTTCATTTTAGTTTTGTCCAGAACCTTTTGCCTATACAACCATAAACAACACTTCTTTGCGAGCCTACCAATCACTCAAAATTATTAACAATAATTTATAATCTATACCAGGAAACAGCGCAGTCCATGTGTTTGTGAGACAAGTGCATTATACTGATGCATCGCAAAGTCTTTGAGTGACAATAGAAATGTAAAACTACCACAATAAAAGGAAATAACAAACCACTTACTCCTCTAATTTCTGCTGCAGACACACGAGTCATATGAGGAGGAAGTTCCTCTCGTTCCAAATCCTAGTATAGAAAATGCAAAATTTAGGAGCATAACAAAAGGCATGAGATCAAATAATTCATACATAACAATCAAACAAACCAATCACTTCATACCAGTTCTCCAATTAGAACAACATTCTCGCCTCGAATAACATAAAGACCTAAAGGAATATCACAGAAGAGATCACCAACAATAACTCTTTCACATGCACCCTCAAGAACGGCATTGGCTGCAAAACACAAATATATCCTTTCAGAAATTAAAAGAGCATAGTAATAACTAAAACCATAAAAACGGACAAGCAAAAAAAAAAAAAAAATACCAAATTGGTCAAAAGAACGAAGTATTCCCATGAGCTTCCGGCCATCTCGAAGAAGCACAAGTAGCTTCTCTGAAACAAAAGTAAAATCACAAGAGCAAACAATTAAGAACAAAGGAACCCAAATCTTATCAACAATTTCTAACCGAACATTATGCTAACATCTCCATCTACTGCCACTATAACAGAGCAAAAATCATTGATACAACCCCCAACACCCCAAGCACCCAATAGATACAACTAGAGTGAAAGAATGAAAATAACACTAAAATAAAAGTAAATGCCAACAACACCGAAGAATTGCAGCAATCTGAAGCCAGCACAATCTTGCCACAAAAACAACAAAATCAATAGAAAACCAGATGACTCTTAAGGATATGATAGTGGAATGGAGATACCATTGGCTCAGACATACATAACAGCATCTTTTTTACTTAACAAGTTTGCAAACTCCTAATTCTTTAACACCAAATTATCAATCTTTGAGGCAAATTCCACTAAAAATTGGAACTTTTAACAGAATATAAAAAGGCTGAAGTGAGAGCTTACTATCAAGATAACTAGCAAGAGAAGTAGAAAGGTAGATATCTTCCGGGCCTGCCCAAGACATTGATAAGGTCAAGCTCTAACTTTTTCGGCACTGCAAAAATCACCGAAAAATTCTTCGAACACCAATCCAAAAAATATGGCATTGGCTGCTCAAAATTCCTCCTTGATCCACCCCACCACCTGGCTGACTCCCAATCCAATCCAACAACTACAAACAAAAAATCAATAATCGACCCAAAAAGAAAAAAGAACTAGCGATTGGACTAAAAAGTCAAACCATAAAACCCTAACTGTTCCAATCCCCAATGAGGGAAGAACTCCAATTGCTATTAAATTCTCCTAATTGCAAACCCTAACTAATCATAAAATGACAGATGAAATAAAAATAAAGTTGAAATTTTGTACTCTCGTACGGATACAAAACCTAAAAAGAGTAGAATTTTGGAGATTTGACTTCCGGATTGAAAGAAACAAGTGGGATTTGTAAAATAAGTCACTTAGATCCCATCACACCGGAAGCGATCAGAAGGGAATATATAGAAATAGAGATAAGGAATCGTAAGGGAAAAGTGAGAGAAAATGTAGGAAATTTATCGCGGGTTGGGGAGGGAAAGGAAACAGAAATAATTTGGCTAGGGTTTGGTGCTTTGCATGGTGGGAATTGAAGATATATTAGGTCTGGTTCAGTAATGTTGGCTTGGCTTGCTCCATTTTGTGTGGCAGTCACTGCCGCTCCTTATTATGCATCGCTATACTAATAAAATTTAAATAAATTTAATATTTTTATTTTAATTAAATAATAAAAAATTAATATTTTTATAATAATTAAATTTTATTATTTTTTATAATTATTTTATATTAGATATTTTAAATAAAAAAAATAAAAAAATATAATTAAATTAGCATGGTATAATTTAATAATTATTTCAACAAATTAAAAACATAATTTCACTTTATTTTTATTAGCTATTTTTCTCTCTTATTTTTTTTTATTACGTAAAATTAAATATTTATTATTGATAAGGTTCTAAAACATGGTTAAGTTTTTGAGAAAGATAACAAATTACTTTTCTTCATTTTCGTTATTCTTTCTGTTATGTTGCTACTTTTGGCATAAACCTTTTGCTTATTATGCTTTACAATTTAATCATAGTATTAAAGCTATTTTGATTCTTGTGAATTTGTTTCTAACTCTGTTGTTCTTCTTTGTTTATACTTACTACTTTGTGCTCAAAATCTATTTTTATTTTGAGAATTAATTGTGAAATAATGAAAGAAGTTACTTAGAATCCAACTAGGGGTTCAAAAGTTATGAGTTGCAATATAAATAGTGCTAATGGAGACCCTTTATATCTTCAATCTTCTAACCATTTAGGTGGGATGCTTTTCTTTGCACCATTAACTGGAAATAATTCTAATTCATAGTCTGTGTAGTTGGCTAAAATTGAAAACGAGTGTGTTACGTGTGTAAAGTGCATGAATCGTTAATGAGAATGCATCACTTTAACTTTTAAATCAAAATGATTGTAAATTTACAATTCACATGAATTCTAAGTGGAGAACAAATATCAAATGTGTTTGGTGCACTAAAAATGAAAATAAATGCAATAGTAGATTTGCTAAGAAACTTTAAAAGCTAAAAATTTGATTGAGGTAGGAATTGCTGACAAAAGATGTAAAGACTGTTGAAATTTTGAAATGATAAAATACTGATGGAATTGAAATTAAAAGAAAATAACAAGGCTTTAATATTGTAGAACTAAATATATAATTGGAGAATTAAAAAAAAGGTCATCCTGAAAAGTATTATTTTATTTGTAGTTGTAGTGTTTGATGTGGATCATAGATATCCTTTTATTGTTGAGCTCTTTAGCTTTTATAGTCTCTAAGAAATAAGTGTTCTTCCCATAGCTCTGATTTCCATAAAATAATCTTTATGTCCTTAAGTGATGTAATGCTTTAATAGTTTTAGCTACAAACCTCCACTTATATTTTCTCAAAGACCCAATAACTATTTGAATTTATTAAATAAAATTTTATTTAATGGACTTAGATCACTGAATAGTTTATTGAACTCAACTGATTTTTTTGAGAAAATTATATTTACATTCTCATATTTTCTCTTTATATTTTCTTTCTTTTTACAACTACTTTTTATTTAAAAATTTCTTTCCACATTTTTTTTATTTTCCTTTGTAACCTTTTAATTTTCATAATCCATTTTTTTTCATTTTCATTTGCACAACTCATTTTTGTCTTAAAATTCTCATATTTCACTTTCATCATAACCTCAAAATACTTTATATTATAACAGGTCATTACTTCAAGACACATACCTTATAATAACATCCATAATTTTTAAAAAAATTTCATATTTTATAAAAATATTCAAATATCATTAATTAAATATCATATGTCATCTAAATTAATCTGGCATGACAATATGTATATCATTAAGATATAGTGATTTAAATATTTTAATATAACTAACATATGAGACTTTTTTATCATTGAATACAATCTTATTGATATTTGTGTCAGTTGCACACAATAAAAAGTGTTGATACGATTTGATCCATTTATTTAAAAATTTCTTTCTACAATCCTCTATTTTCCTTTTCTATCCTTTCGATTTTTTATAATTTCGTTGTTTCTATTTTTAGTTGCACAACTCATTTTCGCCTTGAAATGTTTGTTTTTCACTTTCACCATAATCTCAAAATATTTTATATCAAAACAAGTCATTACTTCAAGACACATACCTTATAATAACATTCATGATTTTTCAAAAAAAAACTCTATATTTTATAAAAACATTAAAATATCATTACTTAAATATCATATGTCATCTAAATTAATTATTTCTAGCATGACAATATTTACATCATTAAAATATAGTGATTTAAATGCTTTAATATAATCAACATATGAATTTCTTATCATTGAATACAATCTTATTGATATTTGTGTCGCTTGCACACAATAAAAAGTATTGGTGTGATTTGATCCATTAATACTTAAATCAAAAATATTTTCTTTTGTTACTTTATAGAATATGATAAATTTTAATAAGAAAAATTTATAGGATGAAAGTTTTAATAATATTAAAGGTTACACATAAATTTTAATTAATTTATAGAGCGTGATAAGTTTAATAAGAGTGGAAAAGTAATTTATTTAGAGTACATAAATAACATAATTTATCAAACTTTATGTTGAATGTAAAGAGAAAATAATAGTTTATAAATATAATTTTCGTACAAAATAGTGTTATCTCCAATGGTGTTATTTAAAATAAAAAAATATATTTTAAGTAATAAAGAGCATTTAAAAAAATCATTAAAATATAAATAGCAAATAAATTTATTTAAATCTAAAACTATCTTCAATAGTGCTTTTTATTTTAAAAAACATCCTTTGCATAATAAAGGGTATTTTGAAGAATTTTTAAATATAAAAAATAAAAAAACTGATACAACTCTCATAGACTTTGATGTTTTTAATATTTATTTTGTTTTGTCCAATAAAAATTAATGCTTAAAGTTTTTCAATAAAATCAAATGGTTGTTATAAATGAAATAGAACAATTTTTTTTAATAAACAAAACAAAAACAAAAACAAATAGATATCAATTAATGTCTTGCATAGAAAATTAAACTATATTAATGATAATTAGAGTGAAGAGTAACGTTTAGTTCTCTATATGTAGAGAATCAAATCAATTTTCTACTATAAAATAAAAAAATAGTGTATTAGAGACTTTTTTTTGGATTGATTCTTTAAAATAAAGAATTTTGTTTAAATAAATAGCCTATCGGAGATGCTCTAATAAACTTTTTATATTTCACTCTTTATTTTTATTTTAATGTTAATTTGTGGGATGGAAGAGAAAAAAAATTTTCAAGACAAAAATTAAAAGAAAACAAGATAACAATTGTTGATACATATGAAAACTGAATTTTATTAATTATATTTTGTATAAAAAGTAAATTTTGGCTCTCTACATATAAAGAGTCAAACTCACTCTCTAATTTATAATTTAAAATTAGAGAGTCAGTTAAGTTTTATTTTCTTCAATCACTCTTTATAATAAAGAGTTTAGGTTGAATAAAAAGTGAGGTTGAAGATGTTCTTAGAGTATCTCGAATAAACTCTTTATTTTAGTAAAATTTTTTACTTTAAGAGTCAATCTAAAAAATGATCTTCAATACATTCATTATTTTTTTGAATGAAGTTTGGCTCTCTATAATTGTCATTAATATATTTTAATTTCTTGTAGAAGATATTAACTAACACCTATTATTTTTGCTCTGTTTATTAAAATTTTTTTTTATCTTTCATCCCACAATAGTCATTTTATATTTATTGAATAAAATAAAATGATAATTAAAAATATCAAGAGTCTATTGAAATTGTACAAATTTCTTCACTTTCTTATATTTAATAATTTTTTAAGATACTTTTATTATATAAAAGATATTTTTTAAAAATAAATAGATGCTTTTATGTATTTATAATTTAACCCAAAAGCCAAAATTTTATATTTGCAACCTTTAACTCAAGTCTTTCTATCACTGCCATTTTGACTTAACGTTGATTCTCAGTGTTGAGAGAAAGAAGCTAAAGAAAATCAAAAGAAAGAGCTGTAATTTAATTCAAATTTTAATTTTCCATCCAATCGATATTTCATCTGCATCAACTTCACCATCTCTTCATCTACCTCCTCACTATTTTTATTTATCAATTAGTGGAATAAACACTCATTATTATTATTATTATTATTATTTTTTAACATTCCAAATCCAAAATCTATTTCAAAATTTTCAACCACTTTCTTTCATCTATTTTCCACCTTTCATTTTTTTGCGTATCCAAAAATTAAACACTCTTATTTTTCAAATTTCACCTCTTATCTCTTCATTTTTTTAATCCACACCAAAAAAAAAAACTGAAGAATCCCATAAACAAGACCCATCATTTATTTTAAAAATAGTCAAACAAAACTACGCTCACCACATAAAAAACAATATTTTTCCAACAAAAATCTCAAATATCTAACCATTTTTTTCTCTCCCTTTGGCACCACCCAAAGGAGGAGCTGCCGATGGCTCCGCCCAAGGAGGAACTAGAGCCACTGGTGGGGCAAGAAAGTGTCATCATCTCCTCTCTCATCGACCTCTTCCTCTTTTTTGTGATCTCCACTATCAAAACTCAAGCAACCTTGGCTTTGATAAATTTACCACCATTATACTTTTCTTCAAACCTTGAAAAACCCGAAGATCTAAGAGAAAAAAAAAAAAAAGAAAAAAAGAAAAAAAGAAGAAAGGTGTATATTCTTAATTCTTGAATCAATTTTAATTTGAACTTTGATGAGTTATCGATGGCATGATTTTCGATTCTATTTAATTACTATCTAGAGAAATTATTTTTACCATAATCTATTGATGAAATTTGGAATTATTTAGCTTGAAAGCTAAAAATATTTAGCAATTAAGATTTTGAAGTCTCTAAAAATTAATTCTTTTAGCCTAAACTAATTTTTGCTTCTAAATTTTTCATTTAATAAACATATGATAATTTTGAACCTAAAATCACTTTGAAGAGGAATTGAAAAAAAAAATGGCTATATGTATTCACCTATAGCAAGACACTAATAAAAAAAATATTTTATTAGGCAAATAGCCAATAAATAAGAAATTGTGACAGAAGAAAGTGTAAGTGCTATAAATTTTATATGTATAACAAATATATAATAATTTTCAAATCTGTGAGATCAAAAATCTATTCAAAACTATATTTCTTAATTTTATAATTTTTGATAACTTCATGAATTTTAAAGTCTCAATTTAAATTAGGCTTTAGCGGCTTCTGATCATTTTAAGATTTTTCAAGTTGTCATCTAAATCAAATTTGCAATAGCTAAATATATTTGACCAATAACACTACAATTCTCTCATATGTTTCTTTTTTTTTTTTTTTTTTTTTTTGTAGGTACATCATACAACATTTTTTATAGATTTGATTTGTAAATAATTATTCTTAGATATGTTGTTTTTTTTTTCCACAATTATAAAATAAACGAAGAAATTTGAACTCAAGATTTAAAAGTCCTAAAGATGGCTGCACTGTCTTTTAAACTAGTCAAGGCGTGCCAAATATATTGTTTAATCATGGAGATTCTTTTTTTTTTTAGGGTCTCGTTTGTTTTGAAAAAAAATTGATTAAAGAAATATTTCCTTTGTTTTGAAAAAATTATCACTTCTATTTTTCACATTTTTTAAGAAAATAAATTAAATATTTTGTCAACTTATATATTTTTCCATCTATTGATAAATTAATCTATTTATTTAAGTAATTGGATAATAATGAAACTCTATATTAGATCACATTAGTTATTAATTATAGTTATATGTTACCTTAATGGTAGGAAATAGTTTAAAGTATATCTAAATTAAGGTTCTTAGCTTAACCAAAATAATAAAAGGCCTATGATTGTATCATCATATTATTAAAATTTTACATTACTTTTGGTATAAGTTAGAAGACACCAAATACAAAAAAACGTGAATTTTGTGCCTTTTAATTTACATGTACAATCATAGTTGAAGTTTTAAGTATTTATAATTTTTACCGAACTTAAATATATTTATAAAATTTTTTGTTTTATTTTACAATAGTAGTATCAAAGTCGTACATAGGTTAACGAATTTTGTTATCAAAATCAAATTTTGATATTACTTAATTGTTTTTAATTTTTTTCGTTTTTATTTTGATATGTGGGTTCCTTTTAATATATATATATATATATATATATATATATATA
>CATIWR010467910.1:0-11983 GCA_949677035.1 Omphalea diandra | reverse complement strand
GATTTTTTTTAATTTTTTTTTAATTTGAGTTTAAAAAACTAAAAATAAATTATTTTAGATAAGATAAAAAAAGTCCAACAAGCCATTGAGCCCAAAATCGAAAACCAAACCGATTTTTTTCGGTTCGGTTTACTTCGGTTTAACTTAAATTTCGATTCGGTTCGGTTTGAATTTAAACTAAATTCGGTTTATTCGGTTTTCATAAATTCGATTCGGTTTGAACCGAACCGACCGAATGCTCAGCCCTAGAGAGCACTAAGTGTGGGATGCACCAGGTCGTTTGCAGCAGGAGAGAGAGAAAGAGAAAGATGCACATAGGCACGCCATATGGCACAAATGTAAGCAATCAATTGATCCTCACTAAAATGTTCATAAGGGCAAAATTTTATTTTAGCCACAAATTTTCAACCAGAATTTTGTTTGATGTGATTTAAGTTTTTATAAAAAGCTATCTTCACAACCTTTATATTGCTACATGATTCGCCTAAAAAAAAGGTCAAATAATGGTCAAACTTTTAGTCAAACATTTATTTTAATCAATTTCAAATAAATGATAGCTCGTATGATGACGTTATCAGTTCCTACAAACTCCCAGCAAAAAAATTTACAAGATGTCTTTGATTTTTTTTTCCAACAAACGTCGGCGATGAACTCTAACCACCACGCATATTGGTTTTATAACAGCTCAACTGGTTCAAATAGAAATTTACGCTAAAAATCATACTAATTGTTATGGTCATGATGGTTTAAGTCATAAAATTTTAAGGTCTTGGTAGGTTTTATGAATTTTTCAATAATGATAAATTGGATTCTAAAATATAAAATTGAGATTTACGTGATATTTATTGTTGAGGAATAGATTATATGGATGTAAAATAATATTAGTTCAGTTATTAATAAAAGAATTGAAGTTAATTATATGTAAATTAAGGTTAATTGTATTTTTAGAATAAATTGAAAGAAAATGAAAAGTTTGAGGACATTTATGAAATTAAGGATTTTGGGCAATTAATGGAGAATTAGTAATATTTATGAAAATAACTTAAGTTATTATGATGAAATGAATGTAATGATGTTGTTGGCCTTTAAGCAATAAGAATGGGGGGTTGAATTGGTGGGAAACTAAAAAATTTGGAGGGAAATGAGGTGTTTAGAAATTAGAAGAAGAGTAGAAAGAAAGAACACACAATGTATATAGTGGTTCGGGTGTGAACAAACCCTATGTCCACTCTCCAATTCTTCACAATTGGGTGTTTTACTCAACTCTGACACCAAACTTGTACAATGTATTTTGATGGCTCACATATAATCCTACAATTTATGTTTCAAGGCTCACACAAAAACTCACTCAAGTGTTTTACTAAGACTTACACTTTAACCTATTACAAAGTTTTGATAGCTAGACTGACTCTCAACCCCAATGGTGTTTAATGCTTGCACCTTACAACAATAACTCACAATCAAAGAATAAGAAGTTATGAAGTAAATTTGTAAGATTTTAGCTTCAATTAATGAAATTTTGTTTGATTCATGTCTATTTGGTGGAGTATTTATAGGCAATAACAACCAAAGAGACATTACTAACAAATTAACCCTAAATCTCTAAGGTAAGTTAGGCAGATTTTGCATGAAATGTCTGTCAAACTGATTTCACAGTTATGACTGGCATTTCATGATCGTTAATTTCTAATTTGCACTAGGATTATCGAAATTACAGTAAAGAACCTCATTTTGTGTCTAACGGCTAGTCCACGTGGCGAGTTGTTATTGGTGTTGCAAAAATAAAGCTATTGTGTTTTCGAACTAACCAAAAGTTGCAGTCGCAATTGAGATCCTTCTTAGGCGTGACATAGACCACAAATCCTTCTGTTTGATGAGGAGAAATCACTCTATGAATTGTGGTTGCGAGAGGTTATTCGCCTTCATAAATTTTGATATCCCAATGATCATCTTGGACATTTGGCAGACTTGGTTCCCTTTATTCATTTAGAAAATTTGCGATCGCGACTCAGGACATAAACACCACCGTGAATCTTTCTGTGTGTCATTCAAGTCTTTTTGGGCTGGATCACAGCTACAATTTCCTCTGTGAATTCATTTGGTCCAAGTTAATCCATCTTTATTGTAAGGTTGCGATCACGATTTAGAGGATCCTGATCGTGAATTTGGATGTCATACTCAATGTTAGAGATTTAGACTTTCATCCAACTTTTATTACACACCTAACTTAAAAACTACAAAAATAACACTTAAATAAGATATTAGTACCTATCAATATTCATTGTCAAGATCAAAAGAGGCATTTGACTTAGGTTTAACCAACCTAGTCCAATAATCTCTCCCTTTTTTATTTTGACAATTTAGATTGATTTTATTAAGAAAAATGAATTGCAAAAGTGCAAAGTTAAGATGGTCAACAATTTTAACAGAATACGTTTTTTATCAAATAAGTTTATCAAAGATGTATATGATGTATATTGAATTAGATCGCCCCTATTATTCCCCCTTAACTTATACTTCCTTTGATAATATGTCATTCAAGTTCTTTTACTACTATTTCTCTCTTCATTTAGTAAGATAAAAAAGAGGGTTAACTTAAAAATTGAAGTAAAAGTAAAAGTGCATAGGTGATAAATATATGAAGCATAAATTGAGATAGAACAATCACATATCATAAATATGTATATGAAACAAGTATAAAGCAATCACACATGATAAGTAAGTATATGAAGCAAAAATTGCAAAGGAAACAACAATTTTATTCATAGATCACATACTTATAAGGGAAACAAAGGAAACAAAAGAAATAAATGAAAAACATTACGAAAAGCCTAAGAAAAAGCTAGAATGTTGGAGAAATATCATCATCTCCAGAGTCAACAATTTCTTCATCTACACCGCCTCCTTATGCTTCATCACCTTCCTCTACTTCTTGATCATCTTCTCCTTTAGGAGTGTCCTCCCAATCTTTAAAATCAGAGAGGTGGCAAGGAGTAGCACTATATTCTTTTGAAGATCCACTAAGTCACTATAGAGGTGGGAAAGTAGAAGAAGCCAGAAAAGGTGATGATATGATGAAGAAGCCAGTTACAAAGGGTCCGGATATATTTGGCTAAGAAGTTTTTTAGGTCATGTTTAGTTTCGATAAATATCTCAGACCACAACTAGAACTATATGATATAAAGTATGGAGATGATGAAAGGAATATCATCCCCCTCTAAAAGATTGAAGAGAATCGAAAGTTGCTCAAAAGTAATAAAGAAATGATTACCAAAAGCCCTGAAAATCAACCCATACTAACCTACTCGAGATTCTACTCTTCGGCTCAAAGTGACCATGCACATGAATTCTTGAACGATTTTTTTATAATCGAGTTCATCTCTAAAGAGGAACTCATTCTAGCCCAGATTAGAGAGTGGGCATGGATTTCATCCTTGATTCCAAGGGATTCAAGGAGAAAGCTTAAAGGAATCTTATTGGGTTGGATGATTTTTGAAGAATTGCTTTGTATCAGTCATTTTCTTCTTTGGTGATCCCTTTCATCAAATGAAAGGCAGGAGGACTAGAGGGTTGGGCTATGCCTTTCCCTTTGTCTGTTCTGAAAGCCTTTTTGGGAGCCATTTGAGATGAGAGAGGATTTGAAGAAGGTTTGAGATAGAAGAATGAGAAGAGATGAAGAAATTGTGTAAATGTGAGTTAAAACACTATTGCATGAGTTTTAAATAGGCAAAGAATAGGTGCAAAAATGGTAACAAATGGTCAGATTTACAATTAATGAAGGGGTGTCGTCGAGTGGCAGTCAAATCAGTTAATGTTGGACAGTTACTCTAATTCACGTTCACTAATTATAAAAAATCTAAGTAACAGACAAAAATTCCTCAAAAACAGATGGAGGTCAAAACTTTTGTGTTAGCCTAGTGAACCACGAAGGGAGGTTGAATTAGTGAGAGATTAAAAAATAAAGAGAAAGGTTTAAGTGTTTGGAGAATCAAGAAATAGTAGAGAGAATGAACACAAGATGTTTACAGTGGTTTGAGTGTTAACAAACCCTATGTCTATTCCCCGATTATTCATAATTGGGTATTCCACTCAACTAAACTGGTGTTTTCAAGCTCACACCTAACTTATACAACTTGTGTTTTATGGCTCACACAAAACCCTTACAACTTGTGTTTTTAGGCTCATAAAAACCTTTCATAAGTGTTTTGGATAGGCTCACACTTCAACCATTTATAAGAGTTTTAGAATCTAGGCTAACTTTCAACCTGCTTACAAGGGTGTTTAATGCTAACACCAAACAATCAATAACACATAAAGAAGAATAATAAGAAGATAATACCTTTTTGAGTAGCGGTCATGATAAATGTTTTGCCCTCTTGATTTTTGATTTTCTAATGGTTGTCTTACACACTTAGTGTGTTATGGCTGTGGCTTTGGTTCTCTTATTTATTACTATATAATTTGCGATTGCGACAGTAGATGTGAATGCCGTCATAAATTCCTTTGTGAACCAATCAAGCACCATTTGGCTAAGTCGCGCCTGTGAATTCGTCTACGAATTCCTTTGGCCTAGCTTCATCCATCCTTTTTGTAAGGTCACGATTGCAATTTAGGGGATACTGATCGCAACTTTCAATGAAAATATATCTTATAAATTGCAAAACAACACTTGAATAAAGCATTAGAACTGATCAATCTTCATTGTCAAAAAGAGGCTTATGATTTAGGTTTGAATAACCTTGTCCAACATTTTGAATTTTTAAAAAAATTCGTGATGGAAAATGGAAATAGCGTCTGCGAAATGATAGGTGACAGACAATTTGACAAGTGCTTGTAAATCGTGACCGTGAAAAAGGAAGTAGCGATTGCAAATTACAAAGTAAGAAAAGAAATTATAAAGAGATAAGATTTAACCTTCTAAGATGTGATCCACTTGCTATATTGATGCTTAATTCATGCAAAATGGCATAAAGAAGGGCATTTGCATTAAAGAATTAAGACATCTAAAGAGGTATACTACAAATTCATCAACTACAACAATTACTCATCCAAAATAATTCACTAAACATAAAACATTCTAAAAGATTCAATTTTCACTCTAGAGATCTTCAATCAAGCATTCTCAACTCTCTTTTAATGAAGTTCATTCTTTCTTCATTGAGAGGTTTGGTGAAAATGTTCACAAGTTGATGATTAATATCTATAAACTTCAACACATCACTATTTTAGACATGATCTCTAAGAAAATGATGCCTAATGTCAATCAGCTTGTTCCTAAAGTGTTGGATGAGATTCTTTGAAAGATTTATTGCACTAGTATTGCCACATTTGATGGCTTTAATTATTGTTTCATCCAAAGAACTTGGGTGCAATAACAACCGACAGCTACATATTTTGCTTCGACGATGGATAAGGAAACTAAAACTTGATTCTTACTAAACCAAGACACTAAGCATTCTCCTATGAATTGACAAGTTCCAAAACTACTCTTTCTATCTAGTAAGCTACCAGCATAATCCGCATTTGAATATCCTATAAGGCTAAAAGATGAATTTCTAGGATACCATAAACCTAAATGCAATGTGCCATGTAAATATTTAAAAAAAAATTTAACAACATTAAAATGTGATTCTTTAAGGCAAGATTGAAATCTAGCACACATGCATACACTAAACATGATATCGGGTCTAGAGGTAGTAAGATGGAGTCGAGAACCCATCATACCTCTATATCTCTTTTCATCAATAGTCTTACCCAATTCATTCTTGTCAAGTTTGATGGTAGCACTCATTAGTGTCTTTGCTACTTTGCATCCTTCCATGCCAAATTTCTTAAGTGCATCCTTTTTATACTTAGCTTGGTTGATGAAAATCTCTTCCTTGGTTTGTTTAATTTATAGGCCAAGAAAGAATTTAAGCTCTCCCATCATGCTCATCTCAAATTTCTTAATCATACACTTAGCAAAATCCTTACAAAGAGATTCATTAGTCGCACCAAATATAATATCATCAATATATATTTATACAATGAGTGTGTTATGATTGTGCTTGTTAATAAATAAAGTTGTATCAACCTTCCCCTTTTCTAAATCATTTTCCAAAATAAATTATCTAAGCCTTTTATACTAAGCTCTTAGAGCTTGTTTCAAACCATACAAGATTGTATTCAACTTAAAAACATGATTTAGAGAAACATGAAATTCAAAAATAAGAGGTTGTTCAACATAAAATTTCTCCTCAATAAGACCATTCAAAAATGCACTTTTAACATCCATTTGAAAAGGTTTAAAATTCATGTAACATGCATATGCTAAAATAATCCTAATGGCCTCTAATCTTTCTACGAAAGCATAGGTTTCATCATAATCAATACTTTCCTCTTTGTTGTACCCCTTAACAACTAATCTTGTTTTGTTTCTAGTAATGAAACCTTGCTCATCTGACTTATTGTTAAATACCTACTTGCATCCTACAATAGGGTGTTCCTTAGGCCTAAGAATAAGTTTTCATACATTATTTCTCTCAAACTAGTTTATTTCCTTTGCATAGCAATTAGCCACTTTCATCATCAGAAGTCTCATCAATAGATTTTGACTCAAATTGAGAAACAAATGCAAGATTATTATCTAAAGAATTGAGTTAAGATCTAGTACTTACACCCTTAGAAGTATCACCAATGATTAGATCTTTTGGATGATGCTAGGAGAATCTCTAATCCTTGAAAAGATCTTGATTTGGGGTTTCCACTTACCAATGTTGAGGTTATTTTTCTTCTATTGATGACTTTCCTTCATCATGGTCTTTAGCCATCTCTTTTGCAGTTGACTCCAACTCTAATTTTTTAAAATCACCTACAAGATTATCAACAGAGAACCTTTTCCAAGATCAAGTTTACTATATTCATCAAACACAATATTTATAGACTCTTCAATAACCATAGTACTCTTATTGAAAACTTTATAGGCTTTGCTAGAGGTGGAATATCCGAAGAAAATACCTTTATTTATTTTTTAATCAAAATTTTCAAGATTATCCTTAGTATTTAAGATGTAGCACTTGCATCCAAACACTTTTAGGTATGACAACTTAGGCTTTCTACCATTCTAAAGCTCCTAAGAAGTTTATTAAGAATGAGTCTTTTGAAAACATGATTTGCAATATAACACGAAGTATTGATAGCTTTAGCCCAAAAGTAATTAGATAATGAATACTCATTGAGCATAGTTCTAGCCATCTCGACTAGTTTTCTATTTTTCCTCTCTATAACACCATTTTATTATGGTGTTCTAAGAGTTGGAAAGTTATGAAAAGTCTCATTCTCTAAGCAATAAGATTCAAAAGATTCATTTTGAAATTCTTTTTCATGGTCACTCTATATAGAAGAAATGAAGTAACCCTTTTCATTTTGAACTATTTTTGTAAAACTTTTAAAGACATCAAAGGTGTCATGCTTATTAGCTATAAATGATACCCAAGTAAACCTAGAGTAATCATCAATTAGGACAAGTGCATAATAATTTTCAACTAAAGTAGCACTCCTAGTAGGTCCAATCAAGTACAAATGGATAAGTCGAAGAGGTCTAGATGTACTTACAATATTTTTTGCTTTGAAAAAGGATAGATGTTGCTTTCCCATTTGGCATGGTCCACATTTCTTGTGTTTTGATAACTTTAGCTTGGGAAGACCTTTTACTAGCTTTCCTTTTGATAAGCTTTGTAGCAGCTCCATGCTAGTATGTTCGAGTCTTTTATGACAAAGCTGAGCTTCATTACTAAGTGACACACGACACTTGAAAGATTGATTAGCCAAGTTGTCTAAGTCAATTATGTAGGTATTTCCCTTTCTTTTACCCTTGAAGACTACCTTTTTATCCACCAAAGTGGTAACTCAGAATTCTCTAGGGTCAAAGGAGACTTTGTTATCCTTATCCCATAATTGACTTACACTAAGCAAATTATGTTGTAAACCATCTACAAGTAAAACATCATCAATGAAAGAACAACCATTTTTACCAATAGTTCGAATTACAATTACCTTACCTTTGTCTTTGTTACCAAACTTGACATTACCAACTTCCTTCTCTTTTATGGCCATGAATAGCTTCTTATTGCTCGTCATGTGCTTTGAGCATCCACTATCCATATGTTAATCATTCACTACACTGGTGGATGCCAAACAATCCTACATAACATAAATAAATCATTTTTGTTTAGGTATCGAAGCATACTTAGGTCCTAAGGGGGTTAGGCCTAGAAGGGTCCTCTAATTTAAGGTGAGTCTTCCTAATATAACATTGAATATTAATATGATCAAACTTCATGCAATAATGACATTTGAGTTTAGACTTATGAGTCTTCCTCCTATACATGTCTTTGGTATGACTAAGGGTATTTCTCATACCATGATGAAGTGAGTGTGAGCATGAGCATGAATGATTGGGTGTAGAAGTGAACTTTCTATGTGTGTTAGGGTGAGCATATTTTTTGGTGTTTTGGCATAGGATTTGAGCCTTGGTGTGCCTTTCCTTTGCCCTTTGGCAATGGTAGCTTAGTGCTTTAAGCACTTTTCCTTCCAACTACCTCAATACTAAATGTTTGAGGTGTTGAAGCTCTAATGAAGGTTGTGAGAGAGGGATTGGAAGATGGGGAGGCTTCATTGAAGCCAAGACTATGTCTAACTAATGAAGGTCTTTGAGATACAATTAATGTATCTAAAGCTTCCTTCCCTTTAAGAAACTTAGACATGGAATTTCTAAGCTCAATTACCTCTCCTTTCAAGATATCATTTTTCTTTCTTAAGGAATTTAGAGAAGATGAGGACTTACAAAGACTCTCAATAGATTTCTTGAGTTCTTCATTAGAAGTCATCAACTTACTTACAAGATCATTTAAGGATTTAAATTCATCCTCTAGTTTGGAGTATTTTTTCTTATAAGTTTTCATTTGTGACTTGTATTTGTCACATCTCAAAGTAAGAGCTTATAAGAGCTCATCATCTACATCATCTAATTCATCATAATTTTCATAAGAATAGGGTGAAGAGCTTACCTCATTTGAAGAGTCATTATGTGCCATGAAGCACAGATTTACAACTTTCTCCTCTTCATCCTCTTCACTTGAGTTGTCATCCCAAGTTGCTTTGAAGCTCTTCCTCTTTTCCTTATCCCCTTTCTTCTTCTTTTTTAATCTGCGGTAGTCATACTTGATGTGTAGTTATTTGTTACACTCATAGCATGTAACTTCACCTATTCTTTCCTTAAGGTTTGGAGTTGCTTTCTTGAAGTTTCTTCTATCTTTTCTTCTCCTTATTAGCTCCTTTATTCTTTTAGAAAGCATGGCTAGCTCCTCCTCTTCTTTATCACTATCTTCCTCACTTGAAACAACCTCTGGTTGCTTTTATTTGGATGCAGATTTGATAGACAAGATCTTCTTTTCTGCTTTGTCTATTTTGTCTCTTTGCGCTCTCATCTTCTTCATCTCCTTATCCTTCTTCGAGGCTATCTCATGAGTTAAAAGTTTGCCTATCAGAACATCAATTTGCACCTTCCCAATCTCTGGATTTAACTCTTAGATGCAACAAACTCTGGCACCAAATTTTTCAAAAGGTAAAGATTTAAGAAATTTTGAGTTTACCTCATCATTACTGAGAATCCTTTTGAATTTATTCATGTTTGTGATAATCAAAAGGAGTTTGTTTGTCATGTCTGTTATGTTTTCATTCTCCTTTATCATAAATAGCTCTTATTTAGTCACATACATCTCTAGTCTATTGGACTTCACTAATATAGTGCCTTCATAGTAGTTTTCCAATGCCTTTCATATCCTATAGGTCGTGAGTCAATGTTGGACCCATCTTATTTCTTCATTTGATAGAGAACAAAGAAGAATTGTCATAGTCCTCTTGTTCCTTCCATTGACCTTCAATTTTAGTTAATTGATACTTAACTTTTTATTTTTAATTTATTACATATCACAATTTTAATTTTTCCTCAATTAAATGCAAATAAAAGGATTACAACAATTTACACATATACATGAAACTCACGTGTTTGACTTTTCAATTATTTTTCTCCTTTTAAGTAAATTTGTTATCTTATTAACTAAAAGTTTGACATTTGAGCATGAAAATCTAGGTCATTTGACATCTTTCTCTTTTCATTGAGAATAAAAACAAATAAATAATCATAAAACTTGTTCGTTTGTGAATTATAAACAAATTAAAGAAAAAACTATTTTAAAGAAAAATAATAACAGAAAAATATAATCCACGTTATTTTATTCACAAAAAAACTTCTCATAGAAGTGATAACAAGGTAATGGAGTCTACAATCATATGCTGATTGGACAAAATTACGTCTAATAAATTAAAAATAAAATTTAAATATTTAATTGACTAAAAATCAAAATTAGGTATTGAAGTGATTTTTTTAACAAAAATTTAAAGGTCAAATTATTCATTTGACCAATATCAACTTTTGTTCACTCTCATTCATTATGACTCGTAGGGCGATTTTTTTGGTTTTTATTAATCACGTTATCTTTTCGATTAAAAAAAGTCAAAAAAGTCACGTGATCTTGTCTGTACCTATAGGGTGGTCCCTTATCACTGAATTCACAATTGACATGACCACCGTACATCATTTGATGCCATTATTTTAGCTTAACTAAAGTTTTCAATTAGAAAATTGCATTAAAATTTGATAAGAAAATTTTATTATTTCTATAAAATTATTCTGTCCTAATTTAAATTAATTTACACTAAAAAAGATGAGATACTCAATAATGTAATTACAAAGTAATAATTGATATAACTACAAGACTTACTTGAATAATAAATATCATTTTTAGATTATATTTATTTTTATAAAATTTAAATAAATGTATTATAAAAATAAATAAATTATTATTATATTTTAAAAATAAAAATCAAATATAATTTATTATTATTATTATGAAAATTATATTTAAATATTTGAAAATATTAAAATATAAAATATTTTAAATTAGATTAAAATATAAAAATAATAAATAAATACAAAAATTATGTATTGGGTACAAGGTGGTAAAATGCACGTCACCATTGGTTGCAGGGAGGCGATTAGATTTGCTGAGTTTCACGAAGGCTCTCAAATGTGGTCTTCTCCCAAGGCGTTATTTGAACTAGATGTTTAAAATGGAATGAAGCGAAAGAGAATAGTTTAAAAATAGATTTTATATTTAAATAAGAGATGTTGGAATGAAATAAATTGGTTTTCAAGAATTTGCTAAATTTATGTAAATTCACTCTAACTCTTATTTTGAAACACCCAAAATTGGAGTATTTTTATTGATTTCAAATTAAAAAAAAAGTAGATAGTTTATTTTGCTCTCGATTTTAAATTATTTTTTTAATAGAAAGCAATTAATACTATATTATTTAATTAAATTATAAATAACTAATAAAAATATAAAAAAAATAAAATATCTAAAAGAATTAAAATAATTATTTATTTAAATTAAATTAAAAATAATTTAAATTAGCTAAATTTTAAAAATTATTTATTTTAATATATTAAATATAATATAACATAAAAATATCAATTATATATTAAATTATAGAGTAATTAAATTATAAATTTAAATAAATTAGAAATTCTATTTATATAATAATTAAATTATATAATATATTATATTTGAAATTATATTCTAATATAATATGTTTAAAATTTTTAAATTATATTAATAATTATAAATAATTAGAAATTATATTAATAATTAATTATTTTATATATTAATATATAATTATATATTAAATTATATATAATAAATTATAAATTATATATTAATCATATATAATAATATATATATATATATATAAATTATATATATGTATATAAATTAAATATAAATTTTAAATAAATTATATCATATTATAATAATATTATAATATTATAATATATAATATTATTATAATAATATTAAAATATAAAATAAAATCATATAAT
>CATIWR010467877.1:0-23923 GCA_949677035.1 Omphalea diandra | reverse complement strand
CATCAACTAAACACACACATGCATCCACTTAATATATATATATATATATATATATATATATATATATATATATATATAGCAAAAAAAAAAAAAAAAATAAGAAAATAACACATACCGCAAGGGAAAACAAAAAAACACATCCGGGGGGTGGTTTTTGCGTGGCTTGGGGGTTTGTTATTTTCGGTTCTTTTTTTTTTTTTTTTTGATATATCTATATATATATATATATATATATATATATATATATATATATTAAGTGGATGCATGTGTGTGTTTAGTTGATGTAATTTTGATGTGGTCACAGGGAGGGAAACGCCATCTGTGGCTGGAATAATTAATCCTGGTTCAGAGGGATTCCAGAAACTCTTTTTTGGTCAAGAGGAAATTGCAATTCCTGTACATTCGACGTAAGGAAACCAATCTGTAACGTAGTTGGGTTTTGGACAAATCAGTATCCTTTTGGCTTAGTAGAGTTCAATAGCATATGATCTGATAGCTATTAAGCTTTATCTTACATTTTTTTTTGATGACCTATTATCGGAATGTTCCCTTCTTGTTGACAACAGTACTGATGCATGCTCTGTGATTTGTTGAAAAATTCATTAGGTAGTACTTGTGTTTGTGTCTAGAATGACTTTGAAGAATATATAACTAAACATGGATATTGCACAAGTCAAATGACCTTGGGTAACTTACTGGTGAAGCAGTAAATTGAAAGATCTACTGCTGAACTTATTTATATCAATCAATATACGATCTGTTCTCTAGTAAATTTTAGCCATCTACCATGTACATCCTTGAAAACTTCAGTGGTCGTCATATACAGAACAACTGACCTTTTGGGGTTCAACCATTAAACTATAATTGCATTTTTCAGACATTATATTTCTTACTCTCATTTTCTCTATCAATTGCAGCATTGAGGCGGCTTGTGCTGCACACCCGACTGCTGATGTATTTATAAATTTTGCATCATTTAGAAGGTTTGTATTAATTTGCTTACCAAAAAATAGAGATTGCCTCACATATTTAAGGTGTTTTTGGCTTGCTGTTGTCAACAGCTAATTTTGAAGTAAAAGTTAAAAGAATTCAAAAGTTAAAAGAAATTATCTTTCGTATTTGATTATAGATTTTTCAATATGATTTTTTTTTTAAAATTTTGAAAGAAGCTAATATTTGAAGACTTTGCCATTGGCTATTTAATTAGGTTGACAATATTATGAGTATCTAAAAAATACTTTCACAATCTAAAAATGGTGTTAGTTAACAAAAAAAATCAGATTTTTACAATGGTAATGCCAAACATGCTCTTAATTGCATCATAAAGTCATTGAGAATTACACTATTTGCAGTGCGGCTGCATCCTCCATGGCTGCTCTGAAACAGCCAACCATTCGGGTTGTAGCTATAATTGCTGAGGGAGTTCCTGAGGCTGACACCAAACAGTTAATTGCGTATGCACAGTCCAACAATAAGGTGAGACTAAAAAAGATGAATCAAATGATTAAACAGTGAACTTTTATTTCAAATTTATGGTGCTAGTGCAGACACGTTGTCCTTAACTTTAACGCTGATGCTATGACAGGTTGTGATTGGCCCAGCTACTGTTGGAGGCATTCAGGCTGGAGCATTCAAGATAGGTGACACTGCTGGAACAATTGATAACATTATTGCCTGCAAACTGTACAGGCCTGGATCTATTGGATTTGTCTCCAAATCTGTATGTATTAATTCCAGTCCTTCCATTTTCCATTGGCATGTATATTATTGAATCTCATGCAACCATAATTTCTGAGTTGGAAAAAAAAAATCTCCTTTTAACCGTGATTTTACGTCTAAAAGTTGAGATTATTGCTACATATATATCGCACACAATATGTGTTCCAACTCAGTTAAGCAAAGATCCTAAAAACTTAGCTTGAAGCTGCTACTTGAGTTTATCGGCCTGGTGGGCTGTTTTTGTTTATCAAGAACACAATGCATGGTATCTTTAATTCTTTATCTTAGTAGAGTAGGTATGT
This sequence comes from Omphalea diandra, assembly GCA_949677035.1. NCBI lineage: Eukaryota > Viridiplantae > Streptophyta > Magnoliopsida > Malpighiales > Euphorbiaceae > Omphalea > Omphalea diandra. Next base: position 21,902 of record CATIWR010467877.1, on the reverse strand, counting down.
ATGAGTAACTGGCCCATAAACTGATAGAAAATTATTTAGCATTTAACCATCTATGGGACGCTTCTTCTCTGTGTTATTTTACTTGAAGAACTACATAAATAATGTGCTTTTCAATATAATTTAAATCATTTTAACTTACTTTTTTGCACAATTAATTCTTTGTGAATTTAATAGGTAGCACATAGTATGTGACTACATTATAGTCATTGGACTTGTAAGAGAAGCCTATATTTCAAAATCAAAAGGCATTCCACTTTAATTGCTTTCTTGTAGACTTTGCCGAGTGGCGCCTTTATTTGACACATTCTAACTAGTCCATGATGAATGTGATGGTTCTAAGAATGATATGTCATTTATGGTTGTAGGGTGGCATGTCCAATGAGCTATACAATACAATTGCCCGTGTAACAGATGGCATATATGAAGGTACCACTGCATGTCACCTACTGTTCTTAGGCTTATTTTAAGCTTGCGGATATGAGTTCAAAATAAATTTTGTGTATGCATTTTGGAAATTCTTTAGGTATTGCAATTGGAGGAGATGTGTTTCCAGGCTCCACACTTTCTGATCATGTTTTGCGGTTTAACAATATCCCACAGGTATACAATTGCCCTCATTCACTAATTTTAATTCGAGCTTCTAAGTGTAGTTTCTTTGTCATGGAAAAGTTGGAAAGTATATCCTGTAGCAACTTATTTTATATGTATATCCAAAGTTGTCAAACTCGATTTTTTACCCTAAAATCGGTAGAGGACCCCACAATCGAAATTGTAAGATTTTACAACATAACAAAATATTATTTAAAATATAATTATACATATATAAAAATATAAATAAGATATTTTTTAAATTTAAAACACATACATTAAGAAGATCATAAGAGAACATATGCATAAAGAAATTCAAGTTCATATCCTATATCATAATATTAAAATACCTAAAAGAAATTAGTTCAAATCTATTACACATTTAAGTTAATAATATAAAATATACAAATAAATACTACATGAAATAAAATATAACATTTAAAAAAATTATCAAAATTCTTATTCAAATCAACCCATTCATCTTCATCAGCATCAACATTATTGCTATTTCCCTCTCCATCATCTTCAAATTCATTGCCACCAAAAATTCATTATTAGTATTTTCACAAATATTATCACTAATAATGACAAATATTATCATTAACTTAAAAGCCATTTTTTTGAGTAAAACTTTACTCCCCAATAGTAGTGATTAGTTATTTCAATTTCAGTCATATAAGATTAATCAATTAGTAATTAACAATTAATGTATAGTCCCAACAACAGAAAATCAAGCAATAAGGAACAGAAAAGAGGGAGAAAATCGAACATTCTAGCAACAAAAAAGGGAGAAAAATCAGAGAAAAATAGAGGAGAAATAATATAAAAACAATGGTAGAAAATTAGATAAAAAAATCAAAAAGAACAAATAATGAGTTAAAACTCGATTTCACCGAACTTAACGAGTCAACACTCAATTTCACCTGATTTTACCACAAAATTAATTTTATGTATAAGTTAAATCGTTCACATGAATTTAACTAATAAAATCGCACGAGTCAACTCGCGATTTTGACAACATTGTGTATATCTTTTAATTATTTTTGTTTTGACCTGCCAAAAAAACCAGAATGTTGATGCTTTTCTTGCATAGCATGTCACCTTTTCCAGTCTGATTTTCTGATATACCTCAGGTTAAGATGATGGTTGTGCTCGGGGAACTTGGTGGAAGAGATGAGTATTCCCTTGTTGAAGCCCTCAAACAAGGAAAGGTGACCAAACCAGTAGTTGCTTGGGTCAGTGGAACTTGTGCTCGACTATTCAAATCAGAAGTACAATTTGGTCATGCTGTAAGTATTGTTGCATCCATTTGTAAACTTACCAGCAGGCCCCATTTCCATAAAAGATGCTTTGTTCTTAATCTTGCTTGATGCATCCCAAATTAGGGTGCTAAAAGTGGTGGTGAGATGGAGTCTGCTCAAGCAAAAAATCAAGCACTAAAAGATGCTGGAGCTGTTGTTCCTACTTCCTATGAAGCCTTTGAGACTTCAATTAAGGAAACATTTCAGAAGCTGGTTAGTTTTTATGCACTGCAATCTTTGTCTGTCTGTAACTCTCAAACCAAATGAGAGCGCTTGGTTCAACTTCCTTGAAGTTCCTTGATTGGCTTTATTAATCTTTTCCTTTTTTTGTAGGTTGAAGAGGGTAAGATTAGACATGTAAAGGAGGTTAAACCTCTACAAATCCCGGAGGATCTCAACACAGCAATCAAGAGTGGCAAAGTTCGGGCTCCAACTCATATTATTTCCACAATCTCTGATGACAGAGGTGCTTCTACTCGTGTTCTTTTTCAAGATAAGCTTCTTTTTTTCTTAAAATGGGTGGTATGATAAGCTGACCTAATTGATCTATTTTGAAGGTGAGGAACCTTGCTATGCTGGTGTGCCAATGTCTTCCATTGTTGAACAGGGTTACGGTGTTGGTGATGTCATTTCACTTTTATGGTTCAAACGCAGCCTTCCACGTTATTGTACCCATTTCATTGAGGCAGGTTCCTTAGAGCTTTGTGGCTATTTGGTTTTTGCTAAGTGCTGATCATGTCATTTTAATTTAGTTGGTTCTTAACTGACTATAATCTTAAACAGATATGTATCATGCTATGTGCTGATCATGGTCCCTGTGTCTCTGGTGCTCACAACACTATTGTAACAGCAAGGGCTGGGAAGGACCTAGTTTCCAGCCTTGTCTCAGGTAAAAAGAGTAGTCATATGATTGTTTTTTCATTGCTGAATACTCCAATAAAATACTAAATGAAGCATGCATCTGAAAGCCAATTGTAGGACATAATATTCAATAATGGTCTTTGAAACAGGTTTGCTTACAATTGGTCCTCGATTTGGTGGTGCCATTGATGATGCTGCTCGATATTTTAAGGATGCTTATGACAGGGTGAGCTTCACAGAATTTGACCAACAAGTTTTTTCTGTCAGTTTATACTCTTATGGATGTTACATCCAAGATTTATTTCTTTGGCGTCTTGTCAGGGTCTAACACCCTACGAGTTTGTTGAAGGCATGAAAAAGAAGGGTATTCGTGTTCCTGGAATTGGACATAGGTATGGATAACTTTGGGCTGTTAGTATGTGTCTGGATTCCTGCCACACTAGAAAACATAGTATTTGGACTTTTTGTGCTTCTATTCTCTTTTGGTGCAAATTTGATTTATGGGAAATCTTGTTTCTTCCTGTGGAAAGGATTAAGAGAGGTGATAACAGAGATAAAAGGGTAGAGCTCTTGCAGCGGTTTGCACGCACACATTTCCCTTCTGTGAAGTACATGGAGTATGCGGTTCAAGTTGAAACCTATACCCTATCAAAGGCCAATAACCTTGTCCTTAATGTTGACGGTGCAATTGGGTCCCTTTTCCTGGATCTTCTTGCTGGCAGTGGAATGTTCACCAAACAGGAGATTGACGAGATTGTTGAGATTGGGTATTTGAACGGGCTGTTTGTGTTAGCACGCTCCATTGGTCTGATTGGGTGAGTTGGATTGCACTTCGAAATTTTCTTATCTGTCTTGTGTTGCTTATTAGGTTACAGGCAGGCCTCGAAATGGACACTAAGAGTCAGATTTCCAATCCTAACTAACCTTTCTAATTACAAAGATTTTAAAGTTGAACTGTTTAGGACCCACAAGTGGTTTTGAGTTTTTTATAGAGATGACTTTGTTTGGGAATAATGTACAATTCCATGCATTCTTGGGGGGACTTAGTTGGCTAGGAATAATTAAGATAGACTGCTGCTATTTACTGCTAATGGATGCTGCTGATCAGCTGTATGGAACTAATATTTAGACATGACTAACAACTTTCATTTTCAGCCACACATTTGACCAGAAGAGATTGAAACAGCCACTATACCGTCATCCATGGGAAGATGTTCTCTACACGAAGTGAGAGAATTGTGCAATGCTGATCTGCTTTCAACTTTCTAGAACCTTTTAATTTCTGAGAGTTTGCAATTTGTTGCAATGTCTGTTCAGTTAGATTATTGTTGTAACGCTGAGGGCCTCCATTTGTAACTTGTATTAGAAGTTTATAAGAAGATTTTCCAATCATTGATTCAGAGAAATGTTACCGTGCAATCTTGACATCGTCATCTTATTGTTTAAGAATTTTTTCATACCTCTTCTGGGTCTACTGGAGACGTCTGTTGCGGTATGCCTAAAATAGTAAGGCAACCAAGGCTGTTTTGGCAACTGAAATGAAGCAAATGCATTGAAACTGAAAAGTGTTGCTCAAAATGCAAAATCGTCTTCCAATGGCAAGTCTAAAGTTTTACAATACATCCCAATTTGTGGTGGGGTAATGAAAGGAGAAGGGGATGGTGGAGGAAAGGAAAAGAAAAAGGAGTGGGGGTCGGTTGATCGCTAACCATCACGTGGGCAAGAAAATGGACTGTCAGTGAAGTGTGGATAGTCACATGGGCGGGATACGGGTTGTCTTCGTCTGACCCCAGCTGGCTCAACGGTTAAGGTACACGTTTGCACGCTTCCTCCATGTTTGGTTAGAATAAAATTGTTGTACATTGTGAGGCTATCTGAAATGTGAACGTTTCATGACTTTCGCATAGACCCCACATAATAAATATTTTACAGTTTTGTGAATTAATGCAAATAAAAAAGTTGTTCCAAGTCAGGGATCTTCATTCTTTAAGCTCAACCTTTCCCAAAGACTTTGTGGGCTCATTTTTTGCTGCCGAAATTTTGATCCTGTGATACATGGAACTCTATTTTATGTCATGGGTCCAAACACAATGCACCAATTATGAAGCTGTATTAAAATAATTAATTAAAAATCAGGTTAAATTAAAGTGGACGATGGAGCTTTATTAAGAAATGAGTAGCCGTGTGGTTCAGGGATGCACACCTGTTGTCCTTGTTATGATAAAAAGAATTTCTAAAATTCAGTGTCAGGTTACAATATATTAAATTTGGACCAAAAAAAAATCCATTGATTAATGTTTTAATTGAATCGAAGAAAGCAACAAAGGCAATAAAAATAGGATGACTTGCGGTTTAACAAGGAAAATTAACTTTCCATCGATTCAGGTGGTAAATTAATAAAAAATTATTGTTTTTATTAAAAATAAGGGAACAAAGTTCCAGTACCTTTTATTTTCTTCCTCCCTCCCTCGTCTCTCTCTTTCTCTTTCTCTTTCATTCACTCTCTTTTTTGGCCGAGGTGCAAGTGCAAAAACGATATCTTCCTCTCATTCTTTCACCAGGCACCACAATATAACTTCAATAAAGAAGCCTCCTTCCTCTATTCAATGGTGAAGTCTCTCTTTGTTTACTTCCTCCTCTCTTGTTTTTCCTGACTGTCGCAGCTGATGTATTGTCGGCGTGATAATTGCTTTTATGAATAGATCGTTGTTTTGCCGGCTTTCTGTCTCAATTTCAGGAGCTCCGAGGCCCCATCACAGGGCCATCATTACGTCCAAACCGCCACTCCACTCAGATAGCAGCCGCGCCACACCAACCGTCGTGACTGTCCTCCCTCGCACTGCGATACACTGGCCTCACCACTGTCCTCCCTTGGGTTCATCAAAGGTTAGTTGTGATTTATTTTTTTTCTAAATTGATATAATTTATATAACTAGGGTCTGAATTGTTTCTTTATTTATATAATTAATGTTTATAATATTTTTGTTTGATTTTTTAATTATGGGTTACAAATATTTGTTTTTTGATTTCCATAATTGGGATTAATATTGTTTACTTTTTGTGATTGAATGAATTTGAATGTACTGTTGATTTCTTCTATCACTAGAGGTCGTTCAGGGATTCTTAAGATTGCAACTGTATTTTGTTTTAAAGCACAGGAAAAGTTAAGAACATGATCATCAACTTAATTACTTTAGGACAAATTGATTGGCCTTATTACTTTGACTGAAGTCAGTATTTCTTTAAATTTCTCAAGATCCTCTATTTTTGAACTATTTGATATCTTATTCTTCTTTTGTTTCTATTTTGAAAGATATGATGCCTTTATATATATATATATTGATACATTTAGTTAGAATAGCATACGATAATACTTCATTAATTGAAAGGTAAATAGCTAATGCCATGAAATTAATAATGCAGAGTCATTATAATTTAGATATTTAAGAGCACATAAAAGGAAAAAAAAAAAAAAAGAAGAAAAAGCTATTGCCTTTAGGCATCCTAACACAAATATCATATTTTGATACATTTAGTTAGAATAGCATACGTAATACTTCATTAATTGAAAGGTAAATAGCTAATGTCATGCAATTAATAATGCAGAGTCATTATAATTTAGATATTTAAGAGCAAAAACAAAAAACTGTCCTTATCATGTTCATATATAATGCATTACAGTGCAAATTATTTTTCTTTGTTTGATGAAGGATTGGGACTATCGCACACTTTCTGTTTCTATATCATATATTACTAATCTTTTCCATTATTATTTTTAGGTCTAGAAATGTTACATGGGCTTAAGAAAGCTACTGGTTTGGTCTTTAATTACTGTTACAATTTTTTGGTATATTTCACTTCTTCCTTTTATTTTGTAGCATGACGTTAGCTTCATATATGGATTTAAATTAAGTTTGTTATCTTTTTGTACAGATAATGAATATAGTTTTTTTGTGCTTACTGGAGAGTATGTTAATATATGTACTAATAAACAGATTGTGCAGGCTTCTGATTGCATTGGTCTAAAAGTAGAAAAAATGATGGTCTCCCTTCTAAAAGGTGGTGTTCTCCTCCTTAAACATGTGATATTTCGTGAGGAGGAAGAAGAGAATGATCTTGAAATCCCCAAGAAGCTTTCTTCCTTAACAAAATTTATTGATTTTGGGTTATTATTACTATGATTTGCATCAATATAATGTCAAGTTTGGTTATTACTTTTGATTTATAATAAATATTGTATTTTGAATTATCATAAAATTTGTATCATGAAGTTGTATGAGTTTGATAAGTCTTTATAAAATTAATCATTTGTTCTTCTTACTAAAGATTCTCTGTGTGATTGTCAAATGCCACAGAAAAATGGAACGCTATAAATTATTACATTTTGATATAAACTAGTATATAAAAATAAAGTAAAAATGTTGAACCCTAATTTAAAATTTTATTGTGATGTGTTTTCAATTGTGATATTCTAGTTGTGATATTCTTTCAGGTGTGTGATATTCTAGTTGTTGACATACTTGGTTCTATCGAAGCGAAACCTTTGAATTCTATGTAGATTGAATATAATGACCTTAGAGCTTTTGCTTTTCATAGTTTTATCTATTATTTATTTGTATCGAGAAAATAAGAACATTGACGCATAGACCAACTAAAGTGTTACTCTAGTGGCTATTATACCTTTTTTTAAAAAAAAAATTGATATAGACTAATTATTGTCTTAATAGTCATGCAATATATATGAATTGAAAATGAGATTTAAGGTGATTAAGTTTCTTGCAAAGTGATTCTGATAGTGTTGACTTCATTCATGATCAATGTAATATTTTGTTTATTTTATTTTAAATTTTCTAATGTGCCAAAATAGAGAAAAATTAGATGTGAACCATAGCAAATAACATAGTCATGGTCAATGTAAATTTATTGAAAATATTAATTAAAAATAGAAACCTCTGCCCAAAAACATACAAAGTTTATATTAATTAATCGAACTGTATAATTGGTGTTTATAATTTTACGATCATTGCTATAAAAATTGATGAATTAATATTGGAGAAAATGAATTAGGGTTAGATTTAGTATGATATTTTGCCGGAAAATGCCATGTTCTTACTTGGTGACATATGGCTCTATTAAAAATGATGCTCTATATGATGCCCTAGCCGATGGCTTTATGTGTTAGTTATGAGATCTTGTTGCAAGTATTCATTCAAAATTGTAAATGATCAATTATATTATATATTTTCTTGAATTGAGTTGAATTTGCATGAAGAAATCATCTATCTTGTAAATGTTAAACAAAATGTTTAAGTCTTCAATTCTAATTATGAAAATAAATTTGAAAAAAAATCTTTTTATTGCAGCATAATAAGTTCTTTAATTCCATTTTACATCTCATTAGACCGTACACAAATTTTTAATTAAATAAAATTTATAAGATGATTAGATTTTATATGTATAAGATATTTTTATAAAACATGCTTAGTTTTTGGAATATTGTTCACATTATAAGATGTTTAGATTTTATATGTATTAGATATTTTTATAAAACATGCTTAGTTTTTTGTATATTGTTCACATTAAGTTGCAAAAAGATAAGAAAATGTAACTTATTATATAATTGAATTATTTATTATTGATAAAAGATAACACTTCTTTCATTTTTTTTTAGTACTTATTCTTTCTAAATATAAAAAAGATTACGTAATTAACCACTATTTTTTTAACATATTTATTTTTATAAAATAGATCCTAATATTGCAAAATATTTGTCAAAAGATAACTTTTATGTACAATGATGATATATAATAGTTGATTTATCCACTTTACAAAATATACTGTTGTATTTCAAAATATTTGTTAAGATATGATTTTTATATAAAATGATGATATTACAAAATATATCCTTATTTTTATAAACTAGATCCTAATATCATAAAATACGTGTCAAAAAACTATTTTTATGTACAGTGATGATGTATAATAGTTGGTCTACACACTTTACAAAATAAACTATAATATTATAAAATATTTATCATGATAAGATTTTTATGTAAAATACTGATATTATAAAATATATCATAATATTACAAAATATATCTTCATATTATAAAATATTTATCAATAAATGATTTTTTTATATAAAATGATAATATATAATAGTTAATTTACTCACTTTACAAAATAGACTATTGCATCACAAAATATTTGTCAATATAAGATAATATTATAAAATATATCATAATATTACAAAACATTTTTTAAAACATAATTTTTATGTAAAGTGCTAATGTATAATAGTTGATTTGCCCATTTTATAAAATAAACTATCTTATTAAAAAATATTTGTTAAGACACAATTTTTATGTAAAATGCTAATATTACAAAATATATCATGATATTAGAAAATATATTTCAATATTACAAAATATTTGTCAATACACGATTTTTATGCAATATTATCATATTCCTATCTTTTTATAAAATAATCTATGAAATTATATAAAAAGTACAATAACTCTAAATATCTTATTATTTCATATAGTATTATATTACAAAATATATTATGATATTATAAAATATATCATGGTATTACGAAATAGTTGTTAAAACACTATTTTTATATAATATCTTCATATTTCTATCTTTTTACAAAAGAATCAATGAAATTACAAAATAGTTGTCAATATATGATTTTTATGTAATATTATCATATTTCTTTCTTTTTGCAAAATAATTCATAGAATTACAAAATATATCTGGATATTACAAAATAGTTGTCAAGACTCGGTTTTAATGTAATATTATTATATTTTTTCCTTTTCACAAAATAATCTAGAGAATTACAAAATATATATTGATATTACAAAATAGTTTTCAATATACGATTTTTATGTAATATGATCATATTTCTTTCTTTTTGCAAATTAATTAATAGAATTACAAAATATATCTTGATATTTTGTCAATATACGATTTTTATGCAATATCATCATTTTTTTTTACAAAATAATTCATATAATTACATAAAAGGTACAAAAACTCTAAATATTTTGTAATTTCATATAGTATTATATATATTTTCTCTATTATAAAATATACACTAGAATTATAAAATATATCCTCATATTACAAAATAATCATCAAAACACGATTTTTATGTAATATGATCATATTTCTTCCTTTTTATAAAATAATTCATGTAATTACATAAAAAGTACAATAACTCTAAATATTTTGTAATTTTATATAGTATTATGTATATTTTTCCGGTTACAAAATATGCCATAGAATTACAAAATATATCCTTATATTACAAAATAATTGTTAAGACACGATTTTTATGTAATATAATCATATTTCTTCATTTTTATAAAATAATCTATGAAGTTACATAAAAAGTATAATAACTCTAAATATTTTATAATTTCATATAGTATTATGTATATTTTATCTATTACAAAATGTACCATGGAATTACAAAATATATCCTTATATTACAAAATAATTATCAAAACATGATTTTTATGTAATACGATAATTTTTCTTTCATTTTACAAAATAATCTATAAAATTACATAAAAAATACCATAACTCTAAATATTTTGTAATTTCATATAGTGTTATATATATTATAAAATATATTCTAATATTATAAAAAAGGAATGATTATATCATTGTCTGCAAATTTTATAAAATAATCTGTTTTACATACAAATAATATTTTTATTATAAAAATAAGAATGATTATGTAATTTGTTTTATTATTTTCTATATTGTTTCTCTATTATAAAGGGTGAAAAATATTCATATTTATTTATTATTTTACAATATTACATACGGATTTTTATTTTAAAATATTATTATAAGATTTGATTTATAATTAGTAATTTTAGTTAATTTATAATTAATAAATAATACTTATTAAATTAATTTGAAACATTATTTTATAAATAATTTTAATATATTGTTATGTATAATTTTTATACATTACATATAAATTAAGAAAGGAGAGAAAAATCAAAATTTTAAATTTATTTTTATTATATGTGTCATCTTTATCTACATGATCAATTTTATTTTTATCTTTTTTAATATTAATTTATATCTATTTATGCATCAAACCTTTACAATGTGTTTGGATTAGCAGTTTAAAATGGAATGAAATAGAAGAATTTGGTTTATAAACTGATTTTTATGATGGGAGAAAGAATGTTGGAGTAAAATGAATTAGTTCTCAAAAATTTGCTAAACTCATCCAAATCTATCCCAACTTCTATATTGAAACACTTTAAATAGGAGTATTTCTACATGTTTCAAATTCAAATTTTTTTTTTCATTTTTACCACTCAAAAATATAAATATTATTTAATACTTTCTTTTTTAAATTCAACCTATTCATTCTATTCTATTATGAACTCTTTCATTCAACTTTTTATCCGATCCAAACAGAGCATTACACTTAAGTCTGACGTTTCAAAGTCATTAGAGCAAGCACCATAAAAATCTGCATGTCTTCTCCATGTACCCAGAATCACGTGGACATCGGCCATCCCCCACCAATCAAACAAATGACAAGCCCCCTCTCATATGCCTTCCCACCAGCACAGCTCTTTCTCCGTGCCCACAAGAAAGAAATTCCATGGCTGAAAAATCGAGAAAGAAAACAAAAGACTGGGAAAGTACTGTCCAAACGCCGAGTTTATCTGCTTGTCTCTAATTCAAACGAACAAAACTTCAAATCAAAATCAATTTACCTATTCCACTTTTCATTTTTTCCTCTTCTCACTAGTCACTAGCTAGTAGCTAGCTACTAAGTCTCTTCTCATTTCCCAAAGGCCAACAAAACACATACGCCCATATTGGCAAAGAATCTCACTTCTTTACCACCGCCACTAAAGAATAAAGAAGAAGAAACAGCAAGAAACCACCTGGTATAATGGCATCGGGTAATAACAGAGCAGCAGCGCATTCGCATCAAGAACAACTACAACACCACCATCGGCATCAAACAGCAGCAGCTAAGTCGTCGGGTACCAGCAACCTGAGGGCTCACAACACAGAGTCTGTAAGTAAAGCGGTAGCTCAGTACACAGTGGACGCGCAGCTCCACGCCGTTTTCGAACAATCAGGGGAATCAGGTAAGTCATTTGATTACTCTCAATCCGTTAGAACCATTAATCAATCAGTCCCGAAACAGCAAATCTCTGCTTACCTCTCCAAAATCCAACGTGGCGGCCACATCCAGCCTTTCGGCTGCATGATCGCCGTCGATGAGGCCTCTTTTAGGGTTATCGGATACAGCGAAAACGCAAGTGAAATGCTCGGTTTGACCCCACAATCTGTTCCGTCTCTAGAAATATCGGAAATCCTTTCCATTGGGACTGACGTGCTCACTGTTTTCACGCCGTCCAGTGCCGTTTTGTTGGAGAAAGCTTTTGGGGCAAGAGAAATCACGTTATTGAACCCTCTCTGGATTCACTCCAAGAATTCAGGGAAACCGTTTTATGCCATCTTGCATAGGATTGATGTGGGGATTGTTATTGATTTAGAGCCTGCTAGAACCGAGGACCCTGCTTTATCTATAGCTGGTGCTGTGCAGTCGCAGAAATTAGCTGTTCGTGCGATTTCGCAGTTGCAGTCACTTCCTGGAGGGGATATTAAGCTTTTGTGCGATACTGTGGTGGAGTGTGTGAGGGAGCTTACTGGGTACGATAGGGTTATGGTTTATAAGTTTCATGAGGATGAGCATGGTGAGGTTGTAGCTGAGGATAAAAGGCCTGATTTAGAACCTTATAGTGGTTTGCATTATCCTGCTACTGATATCCCTCAGGCGTCCAGATTTTTGTTTAAGCAGAGTAGGGTTAGGATGATTGTGGATTGCCATGCCACACCCGTTCGTGTTGTTCAGGATGAAGCGTTGATGCAGCCTTTGTGCTTGGTTGGTTCGACTCTTCGTGCTCCTCATGGTTGTCATGCTCAGTATATGGAAAATATGGGGTCAATTGCTTCGCTAGCTATGGCTGTTATTATTAATGGAAATGATGAGGAATCTATTGGCGGACGGAATTCAATGAGGCTTTGGGGTTTGGTTGTTTGTCATCACACTTCTTCTAGAAGCATTCCATTTCCACTTCGTTATGCGTGCGAGTTCCTAATGCAGGCTTTTGCACTTCAGTTGAATATGGAGTTGCAGTTGGCCTCACAGATGTTGGAGAAGCATGTTTTGAGGACTCAAACACTTTTGTGTGATATGCTTTTGCGTGACTCTCCTACTGGCATTGTTACTCAAAGTCCAAGTATTATGGACCTTGTGAAATGTGATGGTGCAGCACTTTATTACCAAGGAAAGTATTACCCCTTAGGCGTTACCCCAACTGAACCCCAAATCAAAGATATCGTGGAATGGTTGTTGGCATTTCATCGAGACTCAACAGGTTTGAGCGCGGATAGTTTAGCTGATGCTGGCTACCCTGGGGCAGCCTCACTTGGTGATGCAGTTTGTGGGATGGCTGTTGCTTATATCACTAAGAGGGATTTCTTATTCTGGTTCCGATCTCACACTGCGAAAGAGATAAAATGGGGTGGTGCAAAGCATCACCCTGAGGACAAAGATGATGGGCAAAGGATGCATCCTCGTTCTTCATTTAAGGCATTTTTGGAGGTGGTGAAGAGCCGGAGTTTACCATGGGAGAACGCAGAAATGGACGCTATTCACTCTTTGCAACTTATTCTTCGAGATTCATTTAGGGATGTTGAAGCAACAATTTCTAAAGATGTTACAAATCCATCCCTTGGGGATCTGGATTTGCAAGGATTGAATGAACTCAGCTCCATTGCAAGAGAAATGGTTAGGTTGATAGAGACAGCAACTGCTCCGATATTTGCTGTAGATGTTGATGGCTGCATAAATGGGTGGAATGCAAAGGTTGCTGAGCTGACTGGGCTCTCAGTGGAGGAAGCTATGGGGAAGTCACTGGTTCATGATCTTATTTATAAGGAGTATGAAGAAACTGTCAACAACCTACTTCGTCATGCCTTGAGAGGTATCACTTTTACAGCTAACACATTTTAGAATTTTATCAAGTGGATAGTGTGTAGTATTTTTTTTTCTTTAATTATTACAAATTAGAATGAAGCCTTTCTCAATCAGAGCCTTGTTTTTTTCTTTCAAAAAATATTGGATCCATCATAGTTGATGAATGAAAATTTGGAAGGACAGTTTTTGTGAAATCATGGGCCTGGTTGAAAGGTTGATCTCGCTGTGGATAGTTTCTCTCTTGAAATGCTAAGTAGAGAACATTTTGATGGTTTCACGTGTGTAGAATGGCCCTCTTTTTTATTAATTTACTTCAGTGTAGTTATGTTGATTTTTGGCTTTTTTTTTTTTGAATTTCACTCTATTTAATTTTAGAGGGTGAAATACTGATACAACTAAAGTGTTGATAGTGACTCATTATTGATGACAATGTTTTCAAAATCACCTTTATAAACAAAAAAAATTTTTGCTAGATATGAGAAACCAGTCTATGACAACTTCTGAGCAATTAAAAGAGATAGAGTTTTGGAATTGGAATGCAGAAAATATATAAGAAATATTAAGAGGAAACAAAGAGGATAATCTAATTGGACAAAGCATAAATTTCTGGGTTCTTGGGCTTCACATCTGAAAAAGATTCAAAGAATGTCCCTCAAATGCTTCAAGGTGAAGAGTTGTAAAGGCTGAAGTAGTCTTCTTGATACTTTCTATTTGAAATGCACTATTAGTCCCAAGCAAACATTTGGGCTGCTTGAGATACAAGTGCTCTAGACTCTCCTGTACTCTAAAGAGGCTAGTGATTTAGCTACCCTAGTTGCTCAAAATCTTGCTTTTGAGTTAGACTTTCATTTCTTAGTTTTGAAGTTTGCCTAGGACTAGTATCCACTGTTCTAAGATCCTGTCATGCGAATAAAGGAGTTGGAATGAAAATGGATACCCATTCTAATGCAGAGATTCTAATACTTACCTGGCTTTAGTGACCCTGTCAAAATTCCACTTCCATGAAATTCTTCTTAGAATACATTGGCAAATGTACATGACTCCTTCAAATAAAGTTCAGGGCCCCCGCTATTTCAAATATATCTAGCTTTAGAGTGAAACCTTGGTTTCTTATTTTTGAAGTTTGCCTAGGACTAGTGTCCACTATTCTAAGATCCTTTTAAATTATTTGAATAAAAGACTCCTCATTAGGGAAATTTGCATGACTTCTCAGATAAAGTGTGTGCCTCACTGTCTCTTTTCAAATATTTCACTTTTATTTTGGACTCTTACGCCTTGGCCATAGTGGTGGTCTCTATTTTCTTTTCTTAATTTTCTTTTCACTTCAAAGAGAATTCTCAAGGACCAACCATCTTGCAACTTAAGTATCTATAAATTAAACTTCCTGCTACAAATTATTGTTCTCTATCCTACCTTTTTGAAAGTATTTTTGTTTTCCATAAATCAAAATTATTATTTTTCTTATGGAGTAAAAACTTGATCCTTATTTCTAGTCTCTTATTTCCCGTAACCAATTGGTACCTAAAAGGGCTGCTGACGAAGCAGCTCTATTTTCTAGAGAGCTTGAAGCTGCATAAAATCTCATTATGTTGCCTAAGAAAAGAACAGTTAGCTACTTTGGTTTGTTTTTGCTTTAAAACAATGAAGATATTAGCTTTCTTTTTCATGTTTTGTTCCAATACTTACAAATTGTAGTGCACAATTTGTTTTGTTTTCCTTGTTTGTAGAGGATCACTTAATTCTATAGAATTACACATGGATGTTCTCCATCTAAATGTGTTCATTTTTATCCTTGATCTATGGGCACTTTCATGTGGTAGAGAGTCATAACATGCTATTCTTGTATGTTTTGTCAGTTGTCACTCTTATAAATTGGTCTAAAATATTAAGAAGCTCATGCTATAGTCAAGTGAAATTTGATGGATGATGACATTGTCTCGAATCATGTATCAACAATCTAACTACAATAATGGCATGATCTCTCATAGGGGACAGCTTAGATTGGAATTGATCACTTATTGATCTTCGATAGCTTATCTTGTCACTAACTTTTAACTAATGCAGGTGATGAAGATAAGAATGTAGAGTTAAAAGTGAGGACGTTTGGCCCTGAACATGAGAAGGCTGTTTTTCTGGTCGTTAATGCTTGTTCTAGCAAAGATTACATGAATAATATAGTTGGAGTTTGCTTTGTTGGTCAGGATATTACTGGTCAGAAAGTGGTGATGGACAAATTCATCCGTGTCCAAGGTGATTATAGAGCTATTGTTCATAGTCCTAATCCTTTGATCCCCCCAATATTTGCTTCAGATGAAAACACATGCTGCTTGGAATGGAACATTGCCATGCAAAAATTCACTGGATGGACTCGAGAGGAAATTGTTGGGAAGATGTTGGTTGGAGAAGTTTTTGGCAGTTGCTGTCGGCTCAAGGGTCCAGATGCATTGACAAAATTCATGATTATCTTGCACAATGCAATTGGCGGACAGGATACTGACAAGTCCCCATTTTCATTTTTTGACCGGAATGGAAAATTTGTGCAAGCTCTTTTGACAGCAAACAAGAGGGTAAATATGGAGGGCCAGATTATTGGAGCCTTCTGCTTCTTACAGATTGCAAGTCCTGAGCTGCAGCAAGCTTTGAAAGTCCAGAGGCAACAGGAGAAGAAATGGGTTACAAGGATGAAGGAGCTGGCTTACATTTGCCAGGAAATAAAGAAGCCTCTAAGTGGCATACGGTTTACAAACTCGCTTTTGGAGGCTACAGACTTGACTGAGGATCAAAAGCAGTTTCTTGAAACGTGTGCTGCTTGTGAGAAGCAGATGTCGAAGATTATTCAAGATGTTGATCTGGACAGCATCGAAGATGGGTAAGTTTTCGTTAAATAAATTATTAAAACTTGAAGATTTGCCTAATTGGGAGACAGAAAAAAATTGTAGGAAAGAGAAAATGGGTGGACAATGCAGTGTGGGACGCATATAACAAGAAAGAAATTTGTGGCTTTATTTTCGTCCCACTTTCTTTCCTCTCCCTTTTCTGTCCTCTTCCAACAGAGCCTAAAGAATGTGATACAAATGACATTTCTATCCCAGACTTCTAGAAATATTTGTCGAGCAGAATATTATGGTAGAAATACTTGCATATCCATTTTGGCACTAAGCAAAATTGCAAATGCCTACCTGACACAGGCTCTAAGTTTCTGGGTTTCTTGATAAATGATGAACTATATAACTTGGGATCTGACTCGCAACTATTCTGTTAGTGTCAGGAACAGAAAGTAATATTTTATAACGGTTCTAATTGAAATAAGGTTATTGTGTTATGGCCGGTAGTCATAACAATGGAGATGGACTGGTTACTAACAAGGAAACTCGAGAATGAGTATTCCAATGGTTCACAGAGATAGAATTCTGAGAAGAGAAGGAGAACTAGAAGAGAAAGAGAAGAAGAAATAGGGAAGGAAAGGATAGAGAAGAAAAGAGAATAAGAAGGAAGAAAGAATTAGAGAGAGAAAATTAGATTGTAATATCTGTCTTGCTTCCTTTTCACTCCCCATGAATTTAGCTCATGTGGCTGAGTTTGTTACAATCGTCTAATAACAGCTAACAAATTGAATACAACTAATACAAAATGCAGTTAACAAAACATCAAACTCCCAATTTCGACACGTCAACTGCTGCCTCTCAAGCTTCTGATTTTGACACGTCAACTACTGCCTCTTTACCAGCTGACTGCTTCTCAGCCTCTATCGTAACATATTGATTAATAAATTCCATGTGATTGGTGTCCTACTACAGTACTTCGCAGGTGTAACAGTACTAACTGATCTGTTAGTGTCAGGAACAAGAAGTAATGTGTAATAGCAGTTCTAATTGAAATAAGATCAAATATATTTATTCTATTAATGAATAAAATCCTTATGATTGATGTCCGACTGCAGTACTTTGAAGCAGAAGTAGTACTACAATGTTGAGTATTTGAATTTAACATGTTTATTTGCTATCAAAAAGCTTCTGAGTTTTCTGAATTACAGGCCAACTAATTCAAGTGCGTTATTTTTTCGTCCTAGATGATATTTCTATTAAGAGATGATTTTCAATTTGCTTTTAACTAGTTCACTGGAGCTTGAGAAGGCTGAATTTTTACTCGGGAGTGTCATAGATGCTGTTGTTAGCCAAGTGATGCTGTTGCTCAGAGAGAGAAACCTGCAATTGATACATGATATCCCAGAGGAAATAAAATCTCTGGCGGTGTATGGTGATCAGGTGAGAATTCAACAGGTGTTGGCTGATTTCTTGTTGAATATGGTGCGCTGTGCACCGTCATCAGAAGGTTGGGTAAAGATTCATGTTCGCCCAACATTGAAGCAAATCTCTGATGAACAAACTGTTGAGCATACAGAGTTCAGGTATGTCATCCTTGCACATCATTTTCGAGGCATTACTATTGATAAATTGAAAAAGCTCAAAAATTTTGATGAAAGGCTATTGTGTCTCCCTTTCCCTTTCTTTCTTTTCTGTTTTCATTCGGAGTCTCTTTCTATATGAATTATTATGATCATAGTCCTTTTTCACTTGAAATACATTCATGAAGTCTCAATGATGTATTCGAATAATTTTTGGTAACTTGCAATAACTTGTTTATGTAATTTGTCAATCCCTTGGAATACCCTTTTGTTTTGACCATTCCTAATGATTGGAATCTGATTTCCAAGTTGTGTCACTCAACTCATAAGTTGGTTTCGATTGTTCAATGGAAATAATATCCATACAAAATTTGGTCCTCGTTTTTTAAGATTCAATACCTTTTATTCTTTTAGGTCATATAACAAAACACTAGCCCTTATGAACCAAAACGATGCGTTTCACACCCATGGCATAGAAAAGAGGGGACCTAAGTGTGTAATGGGCCAAATCTAAGGGATGGGGAGTTCATAATTTTCAAAAGGGTAAAAACGATTATCTCCTGGGTTTTCTGATATTATACCCCTAAGTCTTTCATTTGTTATATATTATATTAAAACATTCCTTTTATTAGGTTCTGTTAGTCTAAGACGTCTTTCCGTCTATTTCAATAGCATCTTTCACTAGTCAAACGAAAAAAGTGCAAATTTGAGTAAAAATTTTTAGCTAATGCCAGAAATATCCTCATTATGAATCATCATCTCCTCTGTGCGGCAACACCCACACAATCCAACTCAACCCCAAACACCAACACCACCTAAAAAATTATTCATCATGTTTCTAATTAATATATCAGCTTTAGAAAGAAATTCATAATCAAGATCTTATTCATAGATACACCTTCTCTTCTAACCCATAATAAAATATAAAAAACTCTCTTTCTCTGTCTTCATATATACCTTTTGCTGGAGTTGGAAGCTTGCATTTTGGGTTTTCTCTTTCTTGAAATTGAGGTTTGGCAGAGAAGTGAAAAGGGATTGATCAATCAATCGTTTATGGTTATTAGGGTTGTTTTTTTTTTGAGTTGGGTTTTATTTGAATTTGGTGTTTTTTTTTAATCTGTGGAAGGTAGAAGAGATTAAATGGAGAGAGATTTTTTGGGTTTGAGTTCAAAGGAACAATTGACTGTGGGTAAGGAAGAGGTTAACTCTGCTGGGTACAAAGAGATGGGTATATATTTGTTTTCTTGTTCTTTGATTCATTAGTTTAGATATTTAATTCTTGCAAATTTTTGGCTGTTTTAGTATGGAAGTTACGCAACTTTGCTTCTTGAAACATGGGTTAGCTCTAAAAATTTATTTACCTTAATTGCTAAATTGGGATTCAAAAATAAAAAAACAAAACCATTTTCCTAATTTGTAGAATTTTATCAAGCAAAATTGAAATGGCATCTGTAGATATCAAGTACTTGTCCTTCATCATACGGGGCTGCCTGTGAGTTGTGACTTGCGAATTAGTTCAATTGGTTCTGATTTATGAATTAGATCAAGTTTTTGGTTATTTGTTTGTGTTTTGCTGTAGAAGATGGAATTAAATTTGTAAAAAGGAATTTTTAATTGGATTGTTAAATAGATTTTAATTGATGCTCATATGTTAACGGTGACAGAAATGAGTATGATAATTCTGATGGTGATAAGTAGGAAATAAAAATTAAAATAAAAACTAAGATTGTGTTTAGTAATTGGTATAAATTTTATTCAGCAGATTAACAGCTAACTCCCTTTTGGTGCATTTTTGTTAACCTAAACTCTATTAGGTTAAAGGAAGTACAAGGATGATGGAGAATAAAAATTTATTTCTTATATTGAATTAGTATTAATATAAATAATATAAAGTTCAATATCATAAGAAATAAATATTATTATTAATATAATAATGTAAAAATATTATTAATTTAAATATTATTAAAATATTAATATTAATATTATAAAAATTTATTAATATAGTAATTATTACTAATATATCAAAGATTAATGTGATATGATTATTATAAAAATGACATTAATATATTAATAAAAAATATTAATAACAATAAAAAATATTACTAACACAATAATTATTTATAATATATAAATATTATAATAATATATTACAATGATGTCATAATATTATTATGAAAATAATTACAATTACCATATCATTATTAATATTATTAAATACTATCAATTGAATATAAAATATAAACAATTATAGTAGCATCTTATATTTTTAATAGTATAAAAAACAGTTAACTATTACTCCTATAATATTTTATTTTTCTTCTTAGTTCCCTTAATTGGTGCACTTTATTGTTACTCTATAACTATTAACTCTCATTCCTTTAACACCTCTATCAAACGTACCCTAAGGATAATAAAATTTTATATTAATTTAATGGAAAAACTTTTAAGTCCAACAAAATAAAATATAAAGAGGTTTAGTATGATATATAGAAATGAAGGATTAGGTGGTATGATATCAGAAATCTAAGGAGTAATCGTATTTAACCCTGAAATTGAATTGTTTGATCTGGATTTTGATCAGACCAGTTTGAGTTGCTAGCCTTAGATATTTTCTTAATAGATACTACCTAGTACGTAAGGTTTTTTAGGGAAAACTATGGAAATAAGCATGCACGGATCAAGTGTCAATAATGATCTCTAGCTGACTACTCTGGTTGATGAACTAGGGTGCTCCATTACGCTGTAATTGATAGTCCTTAATACTCGTGGCTGTCTTGTTGATTTTTTGCCTTTTACATGGAGTTTCCATAGATGCTTCAGTTTGCCAGCTTTTTCTATGCAACATACCAATACAGGAAGAAAATTTAAATGATGGTCACTTGCGAACGACAATGTGTTGTCAAGTGTAATATTGTTTAACCTCTTTAGTACCAAGTTGACAAAAGTGATGTTTTGATGAAGGATGGTTTGCCCTGGTGAAGGACTTCCTCCAGAATTAGTTCAAGACATGTTCCACAGTGGTCGATGGACAACTCAAGAAGGCCTAGGGCTCAGCATGTGCAGGAAGATTTTGAAGCTTATGCAAGGTGAAGTCCAATACATCAGAGAGTCAGAAAGATGTTATTTCTTAGTCGTCCTTGATCTTCCGACGCCCCGGAGAGATGCAAAAATTATCGACTAGGATGTTTGGGTTTGTAGATTTACTGAAGAGCTTCCACAATTTTGCCTGATATTAGTGATGCGACTCATGAGGACTGTTTTTGAAAACCCAATTACAGCTTGTTCCTAGGCCACCCAATTCGGCTGATCTTTAGGTAAAACGAGTGATCCATTTACGTCGATTTCAAGCATGTCTGATGCCCGTTTATGGACAGTGGATTGAATCAGCAACCAACCTTTGAGCTGTAGCTGATTAATACTTGCCTAGATGTTCAATGATCTCAGTATTCGATTTAGATTTCTAAAGTTTAGATGAATATGACCTGTCAAATTGGAATAATCTGTATTCTTTATCTAAAATGGATGGTTGAGATTTCATTTAAAAAATTATAGAGTTAGTTACTATAAATATTTCGTGATTTGTCATAGCACTTAACCTTTGTTTTGTTATACTAGAAACTATTTTTTGTTAATATTTTCTTTAACTTTGTATAAAAAAATTTATAATTCCCTTCATTTTATGTGAAATTTTTATATTTATCAGTCATTT
>CATIWR010467860.1:0-26855 GCA_949677035.1 Omphalea diandra | reverse complement strand
TATATATATATATATATATATATATATATATATATATTGTTGGACTAGGTTGTTCAAACCTAAGTCAAGACTCTCTTTTGATCTTGACAATATAGATTAAAAGGTTTTAATGTCAATTTTAAGTGTTGTTCTTATGGATATTAAGAAAGAATCTCATTAGAAGTTAAATAGGGGTGATTAGATGCAAAAAACTCAAGGTATGAAAATCTGCCTTCAAAATTAGCGATTGCAAATATCAGTAGCAATCGTGAATTTTAAAAAGTGCTATTGAGATTCAAAAGTTGGGACCAAAAATTAAGGTAGCAACCGCAAATTGGTGAAACAACATCTCCATGTCAGACAAACGATTTCATGGTGATCATTGCGTCCAAAGAAAGAAAGCAATGATCGCAAATTTGAGTAGCAATCGCGAATTTTAAGATCCGCTAGAAAAATTCAGCGACTAGTTTTTGAAAAGACCAATGGTGTTATGCTATGTGGACTAGCCGTTAGACAGTCCAAAAATAGCGATCGCAAATTTAAGTCTCAACTGTAAATTTCATCTGACAAACATTTAATGCAAGATATGCCCCACACAACTTAGAAATTTAGACATAGTTTCTTTGTAATATATCTTTGGTGGTTATTGCCTATAAATACACCAACAAATGGACTTGAATACAAGAGGATAACCATTGATTATGCCAAAATTTTTACAAAGTTAATTCTCACAGCTTTAATTCTTTATTTCTTTGTACATAGTTTGGTGTGAGCTTTAAAAACCTAGCGGTTGGTTGAGAGTGAGCCCTTATATAGAAAACTCTTATTTAGATTTGAGAGTGAGCCTTAAAAAATTCTTATATAGGTTTGTGTGTTAACCTTGGGAAAACACTGGTAACGTTTGGTATAAGCCTAAAACACTAGATTGAGTGTGAGTCTTGGCAAAACACTTATAAGATTTTGTGTGAGCCTAAACACCAAGTCAAGTGTGAGCTTGTAAAACACTAGTGATTTAGTGAAATACCCAATTGGTATATTGGGGAGTGGATGCAGGATTCGTTAATACCTGAACCACTATAAAACTCTTGTGTTCATTTTTCTTCTACTCCTTTCTCTAATCTTTTAATTGTGGTGTTTCCTCTAAAGTTCAAATTTGCCACAAATTCAAACCCCTTCTTAATGCACTATATATATATATATATATATATATATATATATATATATATATATATTTAAGAAACGATTCATTAACTTGAACATTTAAGGCATTTTCTGTTAGTAAGGACATGAAGGTGGTGGCACGGAAGAAACAAAGAGAAAACAAAAAGAGAAAAAGGAGAACAATGCCATTTTTAGGTTATTAAGTGTCAGGCCAAGTTTATTTCTAACATGGATACTTATACATCATTATTTAGTGACAAAAATTTTGATCGCTATTAAATAATATTTCATCTTTCAATTAGTGTGTATTTTATGCTTTAATTTAGCTACATAATAAATTTCATCGCTAAATTTATTCATTGTTCTATGGCTAAATGTAGTACTAAATTTTGATGCTAGATTAATTATGTCACTAATTATTTCATAGAAAATCATGTCTAATCCATCTTTGTGAATTTCATTCATTATCAGTTTCAAAATTCTTAACTAATTAATTGATAATTAGTGACAATTAAATTTATATCAAAATGGATATATTCTTATGAATATTCAAGAGTTTATTTCTTTACCTGAAATCTCCACTCTTAATCACCCTCTTTTGTTAATACACACTTCATCTTTTTCGCTCTTTATAATTTTTTTTCTCATCTTCTCTCTCTTAGAGGTTTGAATCAAAGCATTTAGTCTATAAAGAAATTTCTTATTCTCTTCCGTTTAGATAAAAGTCAATTAATTTTTTGTTATTTATTCTATTTATAAAGAATTAAATGTGTTCACCAAGTTAAAAATCTTATTATGAAATCTCTATCATAAAGGAATCTTAATCCTAACCAAGTAGAAATTCTAGTCTAATTAAACAGCTAAAAAAATCTCAATAAATTCCATATTGGCTCAAATTCTATCAATCTAGTCCTTTTTTATTTTCTTCAACTTCATTAATATGATCATCCATTCATTTTTTTGATCTTTCTCATTATGGACTTTTAATTTTTTCTCATGCGAATTTCTCCACCTCAAAGAACAATAATTTTGCCTTGAATTATTGTTTTTATACCACTTGTTGGATAAGCGGAAGCATGGCAAATTCATATCACAAAAACATTAAACATAAACATACAAGAATTTACCTAGCTCACTCTTTCCCTGGGGATACGTCTATGTGCCGAATTTCAATCAATTTATTCACCATAAGTTTGATTTTCAAATTCCATGAATGTTATGCTATAACTTGGTTATAAGATATTATTACAAAAAGTTTATTCTCTCCTTAGATATTTTTTATCTTTAATTTTCAAAAGTTTGTTTTCTACTTCAAACTCTCTACCCTTGATTTTCCCTTGCCATGAATAAGAACTTTGCTTTTTTTACTTTTTATATATTTTGCTCATCTCCTCTCTCATGGATTTTTGAACAAAGTGCTCACTTTATAGGGAAAATCTCATTTTCTCTTTTATCTTTATTTGAAGGAACTCTCTCTCTCTCTTATTTTTTTTAGTAAACTATAATTAATTTCTTATTATATAATCCTTTTTATAATAAACTAAACTTATTCACTCGGTACATAATCTTACTAGAACATCTCCATTAAATAAAAATCTTGATCTTAGTATAATATAAATCCTAGTCTAACTAGAAATTTGAGATAGCTCCAATATGGTCCTTTTGAAATCAAATTTGATATTTACGATTAAAAATTTCATAAGGAGAAATACGGGCAAAAAAATATTGTTGGTGGTATTTAGTAATGCTATCAATGAAACTAGGAAGGTTCTTATAATTTATGTGAAGAAAAACAAATAAATTCCAAGCAAGGTAATTCTGAAAATTTAGTTTGATAGATAAAGTATGATGTGTATGAGAGGGAGGAAAATAAATTTGGTTACTCATGATTAGTTGGATATTGACAGAGGACGAAGTTGGAAGTGTGGATTTGATTTAGCAATTTAGGATTTTAATACCGTGAAGTCATTGAATTGAATAAGATTATGATGAGTATATTTTTTTAGGCCTATTAATAAAAAATCAAAATTTCAATTTTTAATGATATTAACAGATATTATTCAAAATTCATTAAATATTAATATCATTTATTGTTAGAATTAATGTCTCAAATTGACCCTACATGATGACATGGAATCCATATATTTCAACCTACATAGATATGGTCTAAAAATTTTATCTAATCCAAAATAATTCAAATTAAATTATTAAAAATAAACAATAAAATAAAATAAATTCTCTTATAAAAACATAAATTATATGTAACTCAACTTGATCCGATCTCAAAATACTTTGTATACTTTGATATAATAATCCAATTTTAATCCATTAATCTAACCTTGACTCATTTGCCACTATTACTTTTAAGAATAATGATAATGGTAATGATTAAAATAATTTTATTTTAGTAAGTGATCATAATTGCATAGATTTTTTTTTTGTGTAATTAGCATTGCATGAGTAAAAATAATAGTATAATTAAATAATATAGTTGACATTATATTATATTACTTTTTTTTTTATATAGCCAACAAACATAACAAATCATCTATGTAATGGTAATTGAATTATAGAGTGTGTGTGTATAGATAAAAATATAGCTTGTAAATGATGGCAATTATATAAATTCTAAAATTCAAAAAAATTGTATTCCCTTTTTACAAATATATGGAATACATACTCCCATTTAATAGGTGGTAAGCTGAGATTTCTTACTTATTGGGGTATTATAAAAATCATATAATAGTAGCTAGAGTTGGAGGAATATGACAAAATTAAGGAAGCATATTTAGAGTAGGTTTGTCTATGAGTTGGAAAATAATAATTCTTTTGGTTTCTATCATGCTCCATAAGTTTATATTTAAAAACTTAATAAAGGAGTGCCAATGAACATTGTTGATTTTCAACAGGGATTAAGGAAGAATAATAAAAATTGAAGGATTTTAATGAGGCTTAAGAAAGCCAAGTGGAATTGGCTAAAACACTTTATAAGTCTCAATGACAATGAAAAATTTGACCAATGACCGTTCAACAGAATAATGAGTGTTGAATAGTGGCAAATAATGATTGAAAAAGATCCCCAAAATTGCTCAAATCTACTATAAGTCCCAACAACGATTGAGGAAGCTATCAACGGGCATTGAGATGAAATCAATGAGTATAGGTGAAACCTAATAAACATTTAAGCTTTACCTTGATGCACTTTAACATCTAGAGGTAGAGAAGCTAAACCATGGTTGACATTCCAATAGGGCGTTGAATGTTTGACTATTGAGAATTCACTTACGTAATGCTAATTTTAAAAAGCTTAAGAAACTAAAATTAATGACTATTGTGAGGATTACAATGAGCATGGTTGCATTTCAATGGGCATTTTACAGACTCAATAGTGGTGGACAAAATGAAGGTATGACACTCAATGATTATTAAAGTAAGATCAACTGAGCATTAAACTTTCTACAATCATTAAATCTTGCTAATGAACATTGACAAACACTCTAATGAGTATATTGACAATCTAATAGGCTTTTTCTTTAGTTCTCCTAGCTATTTTTCTTTTCACATCTATATATGGACCAAATGCTTGAAATTCATTAGGAGAGATTGAAAAGAGTTAGAAAACATACTCAAAGTGATTTAAGGCTTTAATAAGTGATCTTAAGAGTCTTAAGGTTAATTGTTTGACTGTCTTCTTTAAGTACTTATGAGAGTTATTCTTTAAAAAAAAAGAAGAAGAAGATTGTTTTGCTTTATTAACAATACTAACCTCTAACTCACTCAAGCAAGTTAAGAAGTAGCATATGACTTGTAGAAAAGGTTTGAGTGTTAGAGTATTCCTTTTTACATTGTTTTTAATTCTTGTGTGAGGAACCCTTTAGTTGTAGATAAAACCTTTAAACCATTTCTTTATGAAATGTTTAAGATAATGTCTACAAACTTTCTTGGGATAAGGCTTGAATAGTGCCCAATAAACTATTTGTCAAAGGCTTTTAAGTTGTGTCTGAAAATTCATTATGTGAAAGCTTAAATGGTGCATGTGTAAGTTAAATTTTGTAAAGATTTTCAATAACACTTGAAAGGTATTGGCTAGTGGAAAAATCTAGTGGGTCTAAAGGAGGCAACATAGGTTTGCTTTGAGCCAAACCTTTATAAATATTTATGTTCTTATGTAATTAATTCTCGATACTTTTCTTAAAAAGGTTTTGATTTACCACTACTCTATTCAATCTCTCCCATTTAGGGCATCTTGGGACAACTAGTGGTATTAGAAAAAGTCTCTTTATTTAAAGCTTCAGCACAAAAGGCAAAGATCTAGTGTCAAGTCAAGAGGAATCATAATCAATCCACAAGCCACCGTTTTTCAAGGATGATGACTATAGCTACTAAAAGAATGTGATGGAGATCTTCCTATATAGTGACATCATAAATCTTTATGACATTATAAAAGAAGGAAGAGAAATTACTACCAAGCTCATAGGAGATGTTTTGCTCTTAAAGAAGAAAAATGAGTGGCAACTTAGGAGAAGAAGGCCAATCATATAAATAAAAAGGTTATACATGTTTTGTTATATGTTATCCACAAATATCAATATGCCAAGTTATATATGTGCACTTCTACAAATGAGATTTATGACACTCTTTAAACTCAGCATGAAGGAGCAAGTGAGGTAAAGAAGAAAAAGATCCTAATGCACACTTATAAATATGAGACATTTGCATTCCATCCTAATGAGTCCATCACTAAAATGTGTAATAAGTTCATTGATGTTGTGAGGACTTTCAAAAATTTTATGAAAGACTATTCTAATAAAGACGTGATGGCCAAGCTACTTAGGACACTTCTTAATGAGAAGTGGGAAGCAAAAAAGACCATCATTAAGGAGGTAAACAAACTAGAGGCACTTACTTTAGATTTGCTAATGGGGAAGTTATTGGCTTATAAGATTACACTAGAAAAAAAGTTGGAGATGAAGGTCCTAAAAGGAAGGACATGGCTCCCAAAGCCAAATAGGTATGTATGGAAAACCTTTCTATCTCTTTATTAACTTCTTTTAGTGAAATGATGATTGCAGTAAAGATAATCAATTAGCTCTCATCATAATTCAAGCGATAAAGTTCTTGACAAATAATAAAGCAAATATAAGGAAGGGACATAAGAAAAAATTTGAAAAGCCAAACTATCTACTATAGGTGCAATGAAAAGTGATGCGTAAATATAGATTTCCAAATAAAAGAAGCATAAACATCCATCAAGGAATAAGAAAACCAAGAAGGAAAAAGAAGCCTTCTATGCTAAATGGGATGATACTAATGCTTTAAAAGATGAGAGATCTAAAAATCAGAACGAGATGGCCAATCTATGCTTCATGGTTATAAAAGAAGATTATCTTTCCTCAAGTGAGAGTAAAAGTGAGGAAGACAATAAGGTAAATCCATTTGACTCTTACTATAGAGAAAACTTATATGACCTCATTATTAAGCTCATTAAGAGTTATGACTCATTAAAGTCTCCTCTATCCTTCGAAGGAAATTAAAGCATTAAAAATTCTTTTAAAAATCCCTACATTAAAGAAGAAAGTCTCTTAAGGCTGAAAATAATAGCCTCAAGGACAATATTTCAAAATTCTCTAAAGGAGAGGAGAAATTAGACTTCATCCTTGAAATACAAAGAAATCTTTGTATAAAACATGGATTAGCATACAATGTATGCTCATCTTTTTCTCTTTCCACATCACAATCCATATTTGTGAGAGCTAAAGACACTATGATGACTAGTCCTCCAAATATAAAGGAGCTACTCAAAAGATTTGGCATGAATACAAGCAAACCATGTAATACACCAATAAGCATAAACACCAAGCCTAATAAAGATGAAAATGATAAGGCTGTAGATCAAAAGTTGTATAAAGGTATGATTAGAAGCCTTTTAAACCTTGCTACTTCTGGCTTGACATTATGTTTTAATATGTGTTTTTCTGTTAGATATCAATCTAACCTTAAAGAATCACACTTACATGCAGTTAAACATATTCTAAGATACTTAAATGGTATACAAATTTTAGAATATAGATACTTAGTCAATCTTAGAGCATATTCAGATGATGATTTTGCTTGATGTAACTTAGATAGGAATAACACTTTAGGAGCATGTCAACTATTAAGAGAATCTTAGTTTTTTATAGTAGCAAAAAGCAAAGCTTAGTTGCTTTGTCAACAACTAAGGCATGATATGTAGCACTAGGATTTTGTTGTACATAAATTTATGGATGAAACCCTAACTTTTTTATTACAATGTTGTTGTAAATAATGTAATAATCAAGTGTGACAATACTAGTGTAATCAATTTAATTAAAAACCCTATTTAGCATTCTAGAAGTAAACATAAAGACATTAGGTATCATTTCATAAGAGATCATTTAAACAATGGTAATGTAGTGTTAGAATTTGTTGATATAAACAATCATTCAGTTGAACTTTTCAGTAATGCTTTTATAACTAAACGAATGTTATTTATCAAAAGAGACATGGGGATAATTAGTGGTAGCACCTTGTGAAAGCTTAACTAAGTTATTATATATATATTTTTATTAATTACACATCCAAGCTTTTAGTATTAATAAGTAAAAGTTTAGATTGTTGAATATGCAAATTAAAATGTTCAATTTTAGGTAATTTCATAATGTTATAATATTCAAACTTAATTGATTCATCACTAATCTTTGAAAAGCTTTCAAAATGTCTTAAATCAATTGAAATCTTCAACAATCATTAAATATTAAAAATGATTGTTGACGATAAAAACTATCATTAGATGCCAAAAGTGATTGTTGAATTTTCTAAAGGATCACCTAATCACATTCTATAATGCTTTACATGTTGGATGTTTTAGAACAAACACAATAAAAAATAAAAATTTTAATCCACAAAACCCACCAAGAATGCATGGAATTCAATTAAACTAACAACAGGGATATGGGATCCTACCAGTTTATGCACAAGGTGGCAAGATTATTGGAAGGTAGAAAGGGGGTTTACATCGGTAACATCCTACCTCAACTTTGAATTCGGATCTAAACGACACCAAAAGGTGATCACCCTCTGTAAGTATCCATACGAATAGGCTACCTCCAAAATTTATAGTGTGTTAAAACTAGGGTTTACATGCTCTCTTCTTTTTATTTTCTAAATAAAAACAAGAATGTTTTTACTTGTTGTCAGAAAACCCTAAACATCCATATATATCTTAATCGTTAAAATATTTATGCCAACTCTATATCTTAAAGATGCAAGTAAGATAATATTCTATTCCATTTTAGCCATTAAAATGAAATAGTTATCTAAATAATTTAGATAATATCTCTAATAATCTTAATTATAAATAGAGAGAGTAGTGAAACCCTATTTTGCTTTGGGCTTATTCTATGTGTGTGACCTTATAGATTCACATAATATTGGTAATGACCCAAAACCTATTTTGGCTCATAAGTCATCAGTGACCTCTAGTAAGACATTATGACTATCTAAATTATGTGAAGGTCAATGATCTAACCTAACCTATTTTATAGATAGTATTATAGTCCATTGCCACGTTATATCTCAATTAAGCATAAGGCATGGATCATGTCATCCTTATACAGTTTAATTATTTCTCGATCTATAAGTAGACTGATGTAAAATGACATTGATAACCTTTATCAATTCAATTTCGAATGGCCATGAAAACTCTTTAATCTAACTTATCGAAGGGCTCAGAGATATATTTCTCATAAATATATGAGTGACATTTTTTCTCAATCACTCATATTCCTCTATATCATTTACTTCATGTCCAATATCATTTTGTATAATAACCTAGTTAAAGATAATGTTGCACTGTATCAAAACATGAAGTTCATCATATTGAAATCCATGGTGATTTTTAGGTCAAAAGATTAAGTTAATATTATTGCATGAGAATCACTTATGATAGTTTATCCATTTAATGTTCTTATAATAGGTTAGTCCAATACAATGTTTCTTAAATATGTATCTATATGTTTGACTTAATATCCCATATCCATGACCAGTAAAAACATAGTCATCAATAAAAAAATATACTAGTCTTCGTTCATTATTATCCCAACAATGATGATCGATTAAGGACAATTTAGAATAAAATTATTTACACTTAAAAGTTTTACTATCAAGTCACATGCTTGATGATATTAGGTAGAAATAACTATTCATGAAATTTATCATTTAGCCATAAACAAAAGAGATATTTAATAAAAATACAGTCATGACATTATTAAGAAAATATGCATTACAAGAATTAGCCTAGGGCAGATAACTAATACTACAATTATCATAAAATCCCTACAGTCATTAATAGATTTTTTCAACTACTATTGCAAAAGGTACATGGTAATTTGGGCAAGTTAAGTAAATTAAATGACCCCACAATTCAATACAATCATCATTGATGAGCACATAATGCATGTTTTAAAGAGTTTTAACCATCAATTTTTTGCTTAGTTTTAAACTCCTCACTTTGTTTTTCAAATCATTATCTTCTAGCATTCATACTCTTAAACTTATGCTCTCCTGCATTGTCCTTCTTTAGCATCTTTTAAAACCTCTAAAATACTTTCCTAAACACCAATGGCCCTAAAATCAACTGCTACCAAGAAATACAAGTGCAATTTACAACCCAATTTAAGGCCCAACACTGAGGACCAGTTAACCTTAGCACTTGATGTAAAGAGGAAGAAGAAGCTTGTAGTTGAGCCATCTTCAGCTCCACCAACACCTAAGAGACCACAAACAAGTCTTAAAGGTAAGGGCAAAGCTAAGGTTTTTGTCTAAAAAAGAAAGCAATAAGCTCTAATTATGTTTCCTTAAACCCTCGTCATTGAATCTCACCAAATTAGGCTTCCCAATAAGTAGCAACCTGGATTAGGTTTCAAGATTGCTAAGAGGAAGATTAGTAGGGGAAAATTCTTTAATTGGAAGGGCTTAGAGAAGTACGAGCTTGCTAATTAAGTAGGTAAGCTTATAAAGGGTATAAGGTGGGAATTCTTCTTTAAGATCATTGAGCTTGCCTATACCAAGCTCATAGTAGAGTTCTTAGCATCCTTAGATGTGATAGATGATGATTGTGACTTTACTGAAATTGCAAGGAGAATCCAGTTTAGACTATTAAGAAAATCTTATAAAATGACTCCTAAAGACCTCTCTCTCTATTTTGAAGTGACTAATAATGGATATTATGAGCAACCACCCAATTCTAAATTAGGATTGAATGAATTTTAGTGGCAGATTATTCAAAGTTACTCTATCTACCACTTATCCAATAACAATGCTTATAAAATCAAAAGCCATGCACTTAGGATTGCCCATAAATTCAT
Organism: Omphalea diandra; assembly: GCA_949677035.1. Taxonomy (NCBI): domain Eukaryota; kingdom Viridiplantae; phylum Streptophyta; class Magnoliopsida; order Malpighiales; family Euphorbiaceae; genus Omphalea; species Omphalea diandra. Next base: position 16,329 of record CATIWR010467860.1, on the reverse strand, counting down.
CATTTAGAACATAAATGGAAAGGGACAATCTAATGTTAATTGCATAATACAACCTATTTTATCTCCAGTATATGGTGAATAAGAAAAGTTTGACACTTTATGACTGTTGATGGAGAGATTGAAATCCTTAGTAGACAAGTCAAATGCGTTTGTGATAGACCACCACATCACAAGAATTACCAACTACGTAAAGATAATCCCTAAAATTGAAGAGAAAAGTATTGTGACTAACTTCCTACTACATCCTTTATCAATTAATAAGGCTATAAATGAGAAGATGCTCATCAATATAGGTATTCTAAAAAGGTAAGAAAATAGCTTACTAACCCTTATTGATGAAGCAAAAGCTATTGAAGAAGAAGATGACTTGGAGCAAGTGATAAGAATAGGTGTTGAGTTAGCTGCTAGAATTGGTTCTACATCAACATACAATTGCACCAATATGAGAAACTCCCCCAATACAAGTGTCTGCACCATTTGCTCCTCCAACATAAGAAAAACCTTTCATTCCTTTTAAAGAACAAATATTCAAATAGTTAATCATGTTTAATGTCATTAGTAAAAGACTTGAGACCAAGATCATGGCTCTAAAAAATCAAGCAAATAAGTTTGGCACCCAAATTAGAGACATGAATCAAACATTAGTTTAGATAACTGAAAGTCTCTGTCTCCAACTTGGTTTGGATTATAAGGACAAAACGAATAATGATAAGGACATTGCAGGTGCCTCAAGTCATTCTTATTTAGAACCATAACTGAAAGGCATTCCTAATCCCTCACCTTTATTGTAAAAGCTTTGTATTAGATTCTTTTTTATTTGTTCTTTTTAAATGTTTTTTCTTAATGTTTTCTTTCTTTAATTAAAATGATAACTAGAAAAACATGTCAAATGTTTGATTTTTGTTCTTTTATATACAAAATTATTATGAATGAATATATGCAATTTCTTTGCCTTTACTCTTTTTAATGATTATGTGTACCTTCTTATTGCTTCTCTTTTTGATAATAACAAAAGGGAAGAAATTTAATGAGCAATTAAATTGAGTATTCATAGCCATATGACTAAGAGGGAGAGATAATTAGAAAATGTGATAAGTATAAGCTAAAAAAAAAGGCGAAATGTTCTTCTTAATTTATAATGTGTGTATTGTTGACCCAAGTTAGTCAAATTTAGTCAAACCTTATTTTTTATCTTGACAAGTTAGATTGAAGGTTACTAATGTGTTTACTAATTATTTATTTCATAGTAAATAAGTTTTAAATAGGTTATAACATTAAAAAAAAAATAGCAAAACCTTCAAAGGATAAAAATTGATCTGTAAGTCACGGCTAAAACTAGGGAATCACAACCAAGATCCTTAAGTCACAATTGAGATCTAGCTTCACCATGGAACAAAAATTGGCAAGCTAGAACACGTCCTGCATCACACCTAAGATCTTCAATGAAAAACCTAAATTGCGATAGAGAACAACAAGTTGCAACAACGACCTTCAAACACCAAAGAAAAAGCTCCAATGGCTAGTCAAAAACCTATTTAAAGCTTGCCACGTGTACACTAGCCTTTCAGTAAGTTTAAAAATTGTGATAACAAAGCCAAAGGTGTGATAGTGACCATGAAACTTTAATTGACACAATCAAGCATGGTAGGTAGTCCTAATCGTAACCCACTAATCCAGTGTAATAATCAGCTCGCGATTGAGAAAATATATGATGAATGTGATACTTATAAAAGTTTGTAGCATTGTGACGACTAGCCCAATGAATAAATTTAAGAAAGCCACATTTCATTAGCTATTAGGCACATTTGAAGACATATAGAGTTGGTTAATATCCAAACCACTATAAAGATTTGTGTCTTGATTCTTATTCTCTCATTTCTTCACTCATTCACTTAAAATTTTAAAATTGCCACCAATTGAAGCCCATTTCTTAGTGTACAAGGGTCATCAACTAGTATTAGAGCTAAGTCTTACTCTTGAAGGCTTAATTTCTTGAGTAAAGATCACAACCAATGAAGGGATCCATTCTTACCTTAAACCATACTTTAATAGAACCGACTATGCACATTGTAAATATAAAATTTAAGTGTATCTTGATAGTGATCTTATTGATGTGTAGGATAATGTTGTCAAAATGTGGAAGCCACCCACCAAAATTTTAGATGGCATTGAAGAACCTATACTAAAAGAAGAATGGTTTGAAGAATAGAGAAGAACAAATGGTAAAAATAAGAAGGCAATAATAGTTTTCCTAAGTGCTTTTTTAAGAGAAGAATGTGGAAGAGTCTAACATTACCAAAGTGCTTATGGCATTTATAAGGCATTGGATAACTACCATGAAGGAACCATACAAGTCAAATCAAGGAAGATCGAAATGTATTTGACTAAATATGACCTTTTCATGATGGAACCAATTGAGGCATAACCAATATGACTAATAGGCTTCTAGCCATAGTTAATAATATGAGGAAGCTTGGAAGACATGTTGCCTTAGTGGACATCAACCAAAAAATTTTTAGAGCCCTTCTATTAGAGAAAGTATAAAGCTAGATTAACCGATATATAAGAAGCCAATGAAGACATTAGTAATATTTTGACCGATGTCATTATTGGTAAGCTTTTTACACATAAAATGGTACTTAAGAAACATAAAAAAGTTAAAAAGGAGTATAAAAAAAGAAGGGAAGAAGGCTTTTGCTATAAAAATCACTTTAAATAAGTATGAAAATGGAGCAAACTCTTGTGTTTTGGATGAAAGTGATAAAGAAGATGAAGTTTTTACCATGTTATCCAAAAAGACTAAGGAGTTTATGAAGGGGAGAAAAGAGAGGAGCCTAAGAAAAGCATCATCAAACTTCAATAAAAGAAAAGAAGAATAATGTGACTCACTATGAATATGGCAAACAAGGGCATATCAAGTCGGATTATCCTAAGCTTAACAAGAAGAAGAAAAAGTGGGATAAAGAAAAGATAAAGGGATTCAAGGAAAATTAGGATGAGGACATAAGTAAAAATGAAGAAAAGAATAAAGTTGCTAAAATGAAGAAAAGAATGAAGTTGTTAACTTTTGCTTCATGGCTCTTGAGGACTCGTCTAATGAGGAAAACTCTTCTTTTTAGTCTCGTGGTCTTGAGATATGACAAACAACATTTTAAAATGAAATTTTATGAGGAAGTGTTCGAAACTAGAGGAAGATTTTAAAAACTTAAATTATCTTATGTCAAGTTTGAGAACATCTAATGATGATCTCAAGAAATCTTTAGAACAAATTCATTTAAATACCTCCTCACTTGATTCATTAGGTAATGAAAATGATTTTTTAAAATTAAAAGTTATTGAATTAAGAAATTCAATCTCTAAATTTCACAAAGGGAAAGAAGTTTTGGATGCATTAATTATATCATAAATACCACCTATTATGAGACGTGGCCTAGGATTTGATGGCGCTTCAACATCCACATCACTTTTCCCATCTTTAGTATGGCTTCTATGTCTCAAATCTCTAGTACAAAGGTAATATATAAAAACGACTAAATTAATGCTAGACCTCACATCCAAAAGGAAATGGGAAGGCCCCTCAAAAGCTCTGGAGTTAAGTCTCAAAGAGTAAATCATGGATTCATTTATCAAAAAGGCATGTACAAAAACATACATAAATACCTCACTATACTTGTTTATGCATGCATACATGTGGGAATGGTATGAAAAAACCCCATACTTATACCAAAATGGGTAGAAACAAGAAGACTAATAATTCTAAATTTTAATGCCATTATTGCCTGAAATTTGGACATATTAATGTGTTTTGCTACATTGGGAAGGCTTATCTCAAGCTTGAGGGTCTTTCGAAGCCTAAATCCTTAGGACCTAAGTATGCTTAGGTACCTAAACAAAGATAATTTCTTTGTTCTCATAGGAATGCTTTGAATCCATATTGGATGAGAATACATGACATGTAGATAATGGATTCTCAAAGCATATAATAAAAAATATCAAGCGTTTCACATCCATAAAAAAGAAGTTAGGTGGAAATGTCAGCTTTGGAAATAATTTCAAGGATAAGGTAATTTGCATTGGTACAATTTGTTAGTTATATACCTTAGGCCAATTTTGTAATGAATATTTTATTAATGTCATGGTTGCATTTTTATTAAGTATTTAAATGATAAATGATAAATTTCAAGAATAATTAATTATACTTAAGGTCATCAAGTATATGACTTAATATTGAAAATCTTAAGTGTAAAGAATTTTATTCTATATTGTCTTTCATTAATCATTATTATTGGGGTAATAATGAATGAAGACTAATATGTATTTTGATTGATGACTGTCTTTACTAGTTATGAATATGGGATTTTAAGTCAAACACATAGACATATGAATAAGAAACATTGTATTGGATCAATTCACTATAAGAACACTACATGAATAAATTATCATAAGTGATTCTCATGAAATAGTATTAACTTAATCTTCTAACCTAAAAATTAGCATGGATTTGAATATGATGAACTTCATGTTTTGATACAATCCAATATTATCTTTAACAGGATGATTATACAGATTGATATTAGACATGAAGTAAATTATACAGAGAAAAATGAGTGATTGAGAAGGAATTTATCCCTCATATATTTATAAGAAATATATCTTTAGGCCATTCGATAAGTTAGATTGAAGAGATTGCATGGCCATATGGAAATGAATTGATAAAGGTTATCAATGTCATTTTACGTTAGTCTACTTAGAGATTAAGAAATAATTGAACTATAGAAGGATGAGATGATCCATGCCTTATAATCAATTGAGATATATTATGACAAAAGGAATATAATACTATTTCTATGATAGGTTAGGTTAGGTTATTGACCTTCACATAATTTGGGTTGTCATAATGTCTTGCTAGAGACCACTTATGACTTGTAGGCAAGGTATAGGTTTTGAGCTACTACTAACATTATGTGAACCAATAAGGTTGCACACTTAGAGCATATCTAAAAGCTAAATTGTCTTACTACTCTCTTAGATAAGATAATTAGAGATGATATATTAAATATTTAGATATCCATTTTAAACATTAAAATAGAATAGGATATTATCTTTTCTATATCTTTTAAGATACAAACTTGGCATAAATATATTGACAGTTATGATATATATATATATATATATATATATATATATATATATATATATATATAAAGTGAACATTCACATTGTTTTTTCAGAAAACATTTTAAAAAGAAAAAAACCCTAATGGTAGCACATTGTTCGATTTGAAGATAACCTATTCAAGTGGATACTTGTAGAGGATATTATCCCTTTGGTAACATCTAAATCTGACACTAAGCTTAAGGTAAGGTGTTATCGGTGTAAACCCCCTCTCTGCCTTCCAAACAATCTTGCCTTTCTTACTCAAATTGGTAAGATTCCATATCCCTTTCATTAATCTAATTGAATCGTATGGTTTTTGGTGGGCTTCATATGTAGACAATTTTTATTTTTTCATTATGCTCATTTTATAAAATCCCACATCCCTAATTGATAATTTTCTTCTTATTATTAGATTGAAATGTAATTTATTGATTAAAAGTCAGTTATATTATGAGGGTAACAAAGTCACCTAACAATGTAGTCTTCAAGGATGAAAAGGAAGACAATAACTACATAATTGATTCAGACAATTTAGTTAACCAATCATTCAAGTGTAATGTATCCTTTAGGAATTAATCATAGCTTTGGCATAAAAGGTCTTGGCATGTAAGCATGGAACTTCTTCAAAGCCTTTTTAAAGGTAAGCTAGTGGATGGACTTCCTAAGCTAAAATTCATCAAAGATATGACATGTGGACCTTGTCAAAAGGGGAAGCAACACCAATGATCTTTCAAAGCAAGGAATGTTATAAGTACATGTAGTTCCCTTCAACTAATTCACATAGACATGGTTGGACCTACTAAAAATGCTAGTTTAGGTGGAAAATATTATGCATTTGTACTTATGGATGACTACTCTAGGTTTACTTAGGTTTGTTTTTTAACTCACAAAAGTGGTGCTTTTAATGTATTTAAAAGTTTTACAAAAAGAGTTCAAAATGAAATAGGTTATTTCATTTATAACATTAAAAGTGACCATGTAAAAGAGTTTCAAATGAGAATTTTAAAAACTATTGTTGGAAAATGGTATTTCTTGCAGTTTTTTGGCTCTTAGAACACCATAACAAAATGGTGTTGTAAAGAGGAAAAAATATATTTGGTCGAGATGGCTTGGATTATACTCGATAAGTATTCTTTTCCTAAATACTTTTGGCCCAAAGCCATTAACACCTTATACATAAATTGCAAATCGTGTTTTCAAAAGACCTATTTTGAATAAAACCTCTTCTGAGTTATGGCATGGAAAAAAACCTAAGATTTCATGCCTTAGATTATTTGGATGCAAATGTTATATATTGAACACCAAGAACAACCTTGGAAAATTTGCCTCTAAAATTGACGAAGGCATCTTTTTAGGACATTCCACTACTAGCAAAGCATATAAAACCTTTAACAAAAAGTCGATGGTTGTGAAACATTCTATGAATATTGGTTTTGATTAATCTAGTAAACTTGATCTTGAGAAAGGTTCTTTTGTTGATGATCTTCCAAGTGAGTTTGAAAGACTTGAGATCAGCTCCTACTCAAGAAGGATGAAATTGGAGAGAAGTATATACAAGAAATTAAAGCTCAACCTCAATAAGAAGAAGACCAAGTCTAAGGCTACCAAGGGATGGAGGTATCCTAAAAATCATCCAAAGGAGCTCATCATTAGGAAAACCTCTAAGGATGTAAGTACTAGATCTCACTTTAAATCCTTAGATAATAATCTTGCATTTGTTTCTCAAATTGATTCTAAATTTATTGATAAGGCTCTCGATTATGATTGTTCGATGATTGCCATGTATGATCAATCAGTTTGAGTGAAATAAAGTTTTATAACTTATTCCTAGACCTAAAGACCATCTGGTTGTTGGATGTAAATAGGTGTGTAAGAATAAGTTGGATGAGCAAGGTTCCATCATAAGGAAAAATGCTAGATTAGTTGAAAAAGGGTATAACCAAGAGGAAGACATTGATTATGATGAGATCTTTTCACTTATAATAAGATTAGCAGGTATTAGGATACTTATTGCATTTGCTTGCCACATGAATATTAAATTATTTCAAATGGATGTTAAAAGTTTTCTTTGGATGGTTACATTAAGGAGTAAGTTTACATTGAACAACCTCCCGATTTTAAGCATCATGAGTTCTTAACCATGTTTTCAAATTAACTATTGATGTACATGGTTTGAAACAAACTCCTAGTGCTTGGTATGAAAGACTTAGTGTATTTCTTTTGAAAAATAACTTTGGAAAGGGCAAAGTTGAAACAACTATTTTTATGAAAAGCATAAGGGTGACACATTCATAGTTCGAATTTATGTTGATGACATTATGTTTGGAGCTATTAATAAATCTCTTTGTGAAGTGTTTGATAAGTGTATAACTATTCAATTTGAAATGAGCATCATGAATTGAGCCTAAATTTTTCATTGGTTTTCAAAAAAAGCAATATAAGGAGGACATCTTCATCAACCAGTTTAAATACACAAAGGAGCTTCTTAAGAAGTTTGGAATGGATGGTTGCAAAAGTTCCAAGACACCAATGAGCTCAACAATAAAGCTTGACAAAGATGAATCGAGTAAGACAATTGATGAGAAAAGATATAAATGTATAATTAGCTCACTTCTTTATCTTACCGGTTCTAGACCCAATAAAGTGTATAGTGTGTGCCTTTATGCTAGATTTCAATCTTGCCTTAATGAATATCATTTTCATGTGGTTAAGAGAATCCTGAAATATTTGAATGACATAATGCATTTAGGATTATGGCTTCCTAGGAACACACTTTTGACATTATAGGTTATTCAAATATGAATCATGCAGGTAGTTTACTTGATAGAAAAAATATCTTTGGAACTTGCTAATTTATTGGTGAGTGTTTACTTTGGTTTAACAAGAAACAAGTATCAATTGTCTTATCCACTATTAAAGTAGAATATGTGGAAACGAGTTGTGACACATAAGTTTTTGGATGAAGCAATAACTCAAAGACTAAGGTAAAGTGATTGATCACACTCTCATTAAATGTGACAATATAAGTACTATTAATCGCTCTAAGAATCCCATCCAACACACTAAAAGCTAGCATATAGATTTTAAGAATCATTTCTTAAAAGACCATTTGTAAAATGTTGATGTTGTATTAGAATTCATTAATACAACAAACCGATTTGCAGATATTTTCTCTAAACCCCTTAATGAGGAAAAGATGAATTTCATAAAAGGGGAACTAGTGATGCTAGATGAGAGTTCCCTATGTTGAAATGCTTTTAAAGAATGCATTGATTGACGATTGATTTATGTTTGTTATATGTTTGTTGTTATTGATGATATGATTATTTAAGAGATTTATGATTGATTGATTCAATTGCATTCGAATTTTCCCATATTCATGTGTTTAAATCAATCATCCAAACATAAATTTGATCATTCACCTAAAGGCCAACTACAAAATTGATGTTTTAACATCATTTTCCAAGCAGATTAGAAAACTACGACTAAGAAAGACTTTTCATGGTTAGGTTTATTGGTCACCTTTTTTTATTAGCACTTTTTTAAATATAGTGATCACTACCATCTAGGTAAGATCAAATTTTAAAATTTTTTGAATTTCTAATAGAGCGTGCATGACATTTGAAGACCAGTATCCATTAGACTTGACTTTTGTAAATCGTTGTCGCCACCTTTATTTCACGGTCGTGAATTATTACAGGATAATTTTTTACCTTTTTAAAATTGCTAGCTTTGCATTAAATGTAATTTCTAGTCATTTTCCCCTTTGTAGGCCTATATAAACCCCTCTCTTACCATTTCATCCATCTTTCTTCCTTTTAAAACTCTATAAACTCTTTAGCACTAAAAAACCCTCTTATTCCAACTCTCATTGTAGCATTCATTCTTCTTCTTGTCATCTTTTATTTCTAACCTAATGGCCTCTAAAATAAGACTCTTTAAATAAGCAGAGGGGAAAGCCCCAATGGCTTCATTTCCTTAATCATCTTCCCTAAAACTAATAAAGACATAACAAAAGAAGAGAAGGAGAGGTACAACCATCAAAGACAAACAAATTCTTCCAAACCAAACTCTAAGCATCTTTGTTTTGGAAGCCCTAGGCATTAAATACACCATCATGGCTCACCTTAGCAGCTTATCTTAGGAGAAATTTGTTTGTGTGGAAGAAGTTGGGTGTGATGAAATCATAAGAGAGTTTCCTATAATAATAGAGCTTCATAAAAGCCAAACTCATAAACAAGGCATGTATGGGATCTCCTTTCGATTCTTTATGAAGCCTTATGGAATAAGGCTTGAAACCTTAGCAAAGGATTTTTGGGTTACAAATCAAATGAGCTTGGAACCTCTATAATATTCATGAGTTATAATGATTTTTGGGAAGATATCTCAATTGAGAAGAGGCATGACTCAAAATCATCCCTTTCCAAAAAAAAAAACTATTTATCTACGCCTTGGGATTATTACCTTTCTTATAAATTCCTTTGGGGATGGGAATGAGAAAGTTTCTTAAAAAGAATGGTTTTTTTCTCCTTGGTCTTATTTAGGGAAAACCAATCCAAACTGAAAAGTTTTGTGCTAAACAATTTGCTCATCTTTATAAATCAAAACATAGGTAAATTATTCTCTCTTCTTATATAACTGCCACAACTAAACATATTGGTGCTCCTCTCCCCCCAACCTAACACTCCTCAAAACCTCTTACCCTTATAATACCAATTTGATTAGCATTAACTATATGATAGCCACCAAGGCTATTAAATCCAACACCTATGAATATTTACTTAAGCTCAAAGGGTAAGTATCTAAAAAGAGGTATGGAGCAAAAAACAATCTACAGTGGTGATTCAAGAAAGTATTGATAAAGAGAAATCAACACAAAATGAGCAACTAACACAACTCACTCCTCTATCATAGGTCAGTGCATAGTTTATAGATAACAAATTGGACAAGTTGATGAGTTTATACTCTATAGATAAGAAATTAGACAAGTTGATGAAAAGATTTAAACTCCTAGCCATCTTTGTAATGACATTGTTGAGTTTGAAGACAAATTAGGGATTATCTAACGTTATCCCTAAGATTAGGATGAATAGAGTCATGAAGATTATCGTTTGCCTTAGTGTTTTTATTTTTCTTTGTTATTTTCTATTTTCTTTTTGTGTTTTGTTTGTTTAATCCCAAAAAATGTATGCATAACACATAATGATCAAACGTGTACTTGTTCTTTTTTAGTAATGAAATTTCAATCTTTTTATCCATTTGATTTCTAATATCTTCTTTGATAACTCGTTAATTATTTCTTGTATATGATTAAATGGTAATTAGATAGATAATTGAATGTTGACTAAATGCATCCCTCTAATTGTATCTCTAAGTATGTATACCTTACGCTTCAACCCCCTAATTCCTTTTTTATCCTGACAAAGGGGAAAAAAGGCATGTAAAGTAAAATATGTAAGATATAAATGGAAAAAAAAAGAGACATAAGTTAGCATGTTGATAATGGGTGTGTGCTAAGTATAAAACACCTTTAAACTATAAGAGCATCCATCATAAGAAATATAATGTACTAAAAGTACAAATATTGTTCCCACGAGGATCTAGTTTAAGTACTAAGTATTTTGTTTCTGATATTATTTAAACAAATAAAATAAATGAATGCTTATAAATGAAAATATCAAATTAAAACAAAATTTAACAATGATAATGGAATTGTCTTGGAGGCAATCAATGGAGGAAGGTGACTAGGGATTCAACTTCACTTGGCAACTTCCTATAGGTTCATAATCTTTTGCCATAAAGTGCATTCATCTAATATTATTATCAAGTTACTAATGTGGTTAATTAATCTCTCTAAAGTATTAATTAACATACAAAATCATGTTAAGCTAATGGTCTCTCAACACAAAAGATAAACATCATGCAACTGTCTTATCATGTAAAACTTTAATGATAACAATACTTTACTAAGGTTTCTCAACACATAATAAAGCTAGGAAATTATTATAGATCTACTTCATGAAAAATAACTCTTAATAGTCAATTTATAAGACTAAATATGATTAATGGCCAGATAATTAATATCATCAAACATACAATAATTACTAACATAAGAGTGAATGAAAACCAAAATGACTTAGATTAGAAAATCCATAAGTAGTCACACCAGATCCATTTACAACCTGAGCCTCGAGGGTTTTACACTAAAACAAAGAAAAAGGGAGGACGAAAGAACATTTAAATCATAAATAAGAGAAGCCATGGGCTCCTTCTTAAAGCTCCTTGATTGCTTACACCTTTTTCCTTAAACTTCCCTTGCCTTTACTCCTTAGATTACTCTTTGATCTTTTATTGCTCTTTTCTAAGTTATGGGGTAATTCTTTATACCTTAATTTGTGTGGATTTGCCTCCTTAAATTTGTTCCAAAGGTGTCTCTAAAGTAAAAACCTTAGGGTAGGGAAATGGAAAAGATTTTTGATACAATCCAACTCACAATTTGCCTTTTAATGGGGTGCATGACCATGTGCATGAGGTGCACGATCGTGTGCCTCAGTGATTTCCTTATATTTGTTAAGTTACCAAGACATATGATCGTTCCTCGTGGTTGTGTGTTTTTGGTTTCTTATATTTTCTTTTGGCTTGTTTGAACTAAGATTGTGCACTTATTCCTTCTTCCTTTAAAGGATATTTTCTTCACTCCAAAGGAGTCTCCAAAGTAGAAAGCTTGGGGTAGGAAAAAGGAAAAGATTTTTAAGAGAAACTAACTTTAAATCTGCCTTTTAATGGGGTGCATGAGCATACACATAAGGTGCACAATCGTATGCCTCTATGATTTCCATATATTTGTTAAGTTACTAAGACACATAATCGTGCCTAGTGACTGTGATTTTTGGTTTCTTATGTTTTCTTTTGGCTTTGCCAATGCACAGTTAGACACTTGTTCCTTCTTCCTTAAGGTTGATTTTCTTCACTCCAATCTTACCAAACATCAAATTCCATGCAATAGGTTCATTTATATGCAAAATTAAATAATGAATTTATGGATTTAGGGATGAGGAATTAGGCTATCAAACATGTGAATTATGATACTAAACAAATTCTCCTGAACTTGAACTTTTGCTTGTCCTCAAGGAAGAATATTTGTTATCAATGATAAAATCAACAACTTCAATGGTTAGGATTGGGTATCAAGATCTCAAAGAAAATATTTATCTAAGCTATAACCATGAATTTTATTAATCCAGCAAATTCACTTATAATAACAAGTTCCTAACTAATCATTTCTTATTTGTAATTAACCAAACATAATAAGTGTGTGTGTGTTCCTTGACATGACATTTCATTCAATATTTTGATTTTCTTTCACACACAAGTTAGACAAGATTCCCATTCAATTCCTTAAGATTCACGTATGACAATAGATAAGAGTAATCCACTTTCCTCCACTAATGCAGATTTTAACAACCTTAAATATCATGAGGTCTTTTATAGCTTATAATGTAGGGCTAAGGCAAAGAATAAGGCTTAACAAGAAGTGGTCAAGTCTAAAAACTAAAGAATATTTATTGAGATAATAGTTATACTAATGATGTGAAGTGTGATGAAACATTTTATATGTATTGCCTATAATCATTCTTTTCAAGGCATCCATATTGCCATTATGTTTCCCCTTAATGGCTTGATTATTCCTTTCTTTTTCTTTTATTTTGCACTTTCTTTTTCTTATCTTCTCATCTTCTTCCTTTTCATTCATCATCATTTTCTTCCTTTTTCTCATCTTTTTTTTTCTTTCTTTTGAATGAAAATGAAAAATAAATGATATATATGTGAGCAAAATATCAACTTTCCACCCCTAAACTTGAAATTGATCTTTATGATGTAAAATGTAATAATAAATGAGCCCTTTTTACAAATTCTTCAAATATGCATATAAACGACACAACACACCATTATACAAAGATACCATAACTTCATTCTCTTGACAGGGGAGGTAAAAGATCAGTGAGTTTATATGGTTATAATGAAGGTAATGAGTTAAAAAAGGAATAAAATGGTTATACTCTTAAAGGAGTATTTTTATAAGGCTTAAAATGGGTGACAATGGTCAATGTAAATCAAGTTGTGGATAAGGAATAATAGGGTAACCAAAAAATGCCTTAATGATTTCCTTAAATTTGCTAAGTTCTTAAAACTTCACCTCAATCGGTGTTTTAGTTTGTTCTACCAAAAGTTTCCATTTGCCTAAAGTGCGCATGATTGTAAAATACCATATTGAAAATCTTATTTTACCAAGTGTGCTCCAATTGTTCTATTATGCTTTGTTAATTCTAAACAATAACATGTTAGTTAGACCTAAATCATTATCATAAACAAGTTTAACTCAATTAAATCCAATTGATGGTTATAAGTTTCCTCATCGATTTTTCACTTTCAAACCCTAAAGCCCAAAACATAACCAATCAAAATTGCCAAATTTTACCATTAAAGCTCAAGCAAGAGATTGCCTAAAAACATGATTATATTGCTTTGTATGATAATCACAATTAAAACACATGCAATCAAATGAAATTTGTATCCTCAATGATTAAAAGCATAAGAAAAATAAAAAGTTGAAAGACTTCTCTTTCCAAAAGAGATGGAAGAAGCACTTTGGAAATTTCATAAAATGAAGCTAAAAAATAAATCCACCAATGCTACACGCCTTCCATTAGAAGCTTAAGATGAAAATAATATGCCAAAAGAAATAAGGTTCACAAATGTTAAATACATTAAGAAGAAGAATAAAAGTCTATAAGGCAAAAGCAAAAGCCCAAGCTACAAAATATAATAATCTATAAAACATAAAGCAAAAACATGAACAACCCAAATAACACAAAATAATACATTAGTACAAAGAGTACTAACTATATAAAATATCCCATATAAACACAAAGATCGAAAAAAAAAACTAAAAACAAAAGAATAAGGTTGACAAAAATAAAGATATGATATAGAGATGCAAGAGAAGTTGGTCATTAATCCATTAAAGGAGGAGTGTGAGGAAAGCCAATATGCCCAAAATATGCCTTGAGCTTTCCATCTATGTCAAACGTCCGACTATCCAAAAAAATAAATTGTAGGCACACCTCTTCCTTGAAAGCTACTTGGCGTTGTTCCTTATGCTCTAATCGGGACTCCGTTCTAGCTAAAAACTCCTTCCAAAGCTTTAATTGAAGGAGTTGGAGGTTAAGTAACATTAGAAGGCTCGACATCTATATGAGGTAGCTCATCCTTACCTTTTTCATCATTACCTACTTATTGAGATCCCCAAATCAACACATAATTATGACCTTACCTGACCATAATGTTGAAGCAAAGCATGTTTTCATAGGAGAGATAATGATAACCTTAGCCCATGGTTAAGTGCTTATGTAATGAAGCATTATAAAGCTATAAATAATGGGCAATGAGAGTGACAAACCCACCCACTTAAATGCAATCAAATTCCTTTTTAACTGTTATCCCTCTGTGATTTATAATCCATAAGGAGTGTTTATGCGATGATTGAACCACATACTCCAGAAAAACAAAAGGTCTACCTGATTCACCACTCTATTACTCTCTCCCTATTGGTAATGGAGTAAGATAACAATTGATGCATATACTTAAAGTATAGTTCACTAAGCTCTGATATTTTGCTCACTTAAGCCTTATATCTCTTCCCATCGCCTAAAGAAGTCCAAACTTCTTAGTTGTCAAAGTTGTCTAAAAGTTCAACAAAACCCTCATTCTTTAATTCTAAAGCTCTAGCAACTTTATCTAATGAAAGCACATATTCCTTATTAGAAAGTTCACATGAAATAGTTCCAAAGTCATAAGTCTCACTCCTAGTTTTTGTTTGAACATAAAGGCTACTCAAAAATTCCAAAGTTAACACCTTATATGAATTGGTATGGAGTTTAGCAAACTCCTTCCAACCAAGAATCCTAGGCATCTCTTAAACCTCATTTAATAACCCAACATAGTGTAATTTGAATAAATCGATGAACTTTGTTTGCATGAAGTGTCTTTTAGGTAGAATCTCATACCATTTAGCATGATCATACTTAGAGAATAGTTGGCTACCTTGGAGAGGAGGATGAACACTTAGAGGTTCATGCTTATGCTTGGTAATGATTTTAAACCTCTTAGGCATGATTTGTTTACCTTATGCACTAAGAACGAGGCTTTAATTGGTGAGAAATTTCAAATTCTAATGGTCAAACAAATAAGGCAAAGTCAAAAGAAAGAGTAGAAAAGAGTAGATACAAGAGATTTATAGCACTCTAGTTGTTAATTAACCCTCCATCAACTCTTCTATTTTTCAATTAGGTATTTCAATAACTCTAAGTGGTATTTTATAAGCTCACACCTAACTTTACACAATGGGATTTACAAAGCTCACACATAACCTTACAAGTGTTTTCCCAAGGTTCATGTTTAACCTATACTAGAGTTTTCTATATACAAGGATCACTACAAAATCCAAACCTAATGGTGTTTAATTGCTCATACCAAACCATAACAACTAAAGGAGAAATAAATTTATAAGAGTTTGGCGATAATAAATTGTTATTCACTTGCGTTTAAGACCATTTGGTGGATTATTTATAGGTTCCTACTATCAAAGAGCCATTACAAATGAAACTATGCCCATATCTCTAAAGTTGATGAAAGATCTTTCATTCAATGCTTATTAGATGAATGTTGTGGTCACAATTGTGATTAGCATTTCGCTTTGGGTTTTGTTTAATCTTAATCGAGATCTTCAATTGTGATTATAGATAGTTACACGTGACACTTTAGCATTAGTTCTTCTAAAAAAAATTAGCCATTAGATCCCTATAAATGGGGTTGAAGGTCGTGATCGTGAACTGAGAGGCCTAACCACAACATCCACTATGAAATGGATTGAAAAAATGAAGATTTTAATTAAGGTAGATCACATTCACTACCATTTGGTCGTTGTTGTGACTTTTGAGATGTTAACATATGGCTTTGTCTGGTTGAGTATTTGGAATCCGTCTTATCTAATTTGAAGATAGCGGTCATGATCTTTACCGTGATTCCTACAGAAAATCAATTTGGAAGCTTTATTTCCAAGTGTTCTTATGATAACAATCACTATTCATGATATAATAATTGATATTTAGG
>CATIWR010467829.1:0-31355 GCA_949677035.1 Omphalea diandra | reverse complement strand
ATATATATCCTTTGTATATATTAATTTTGTTAATTTATTATTAATTTAATAGATATTATCATAATATATATTAATTTTATTAATTTCATATCAAATTTAATATTTTATTTAATATTATGCTATATTATATTATTGTATTTATATATTTTATAGGTTATAATATAATTTTTTATTATTAATATATTATATTATTTAAAATATTATATTATAATTTAATATTATTTATAAAATGTTTAATAATATTTATAATTGTTTATAATATTTATAAATGTTTTAACATTATTTTTACTTATTTATAAATTATTTAATATTATTTTTAATTTTTTACTTATTCATTCATGCTTTGCTAACTTAGCGATGGACGATGGAAATTCCACCATTAGTTAGCGATGGAATGTCCTCTCGCTAGCTTAATAACGATAATTTTGTCATTAAGCTAACGAGGGCACCTGGCTATCAATAGCTAGCGCAAAATATCCATCGGTAGCATTAGCGATGGACTTTTCCATCACTAGATTAGCGACAAACAGGTGCCCTAGCTAGCTACGATGAAAAATTTCATAGTTAGGTCATTAATAGTGAACTAACATCAACTAGGTGCTAGTTTTGCCAACGAGTTTAGTGATGAATTTCAAATTTGTCGCTAATTTTGCGATTCTATTGGCAATTTGTCGAGAATTCATCGCTATTTAGCTACGAAAAAATTTCATCGCTAAATATGTTGTTATTTCAATAAATTTTTGTAGTGAGTCATAAGGATTATTAATTTAGTTCTTTGGTTTTCGTCGAAATGGAATTCCAAACATGGAAAAGTTATAGATTTCCATTACTTTCAAGAATTTGAAAGTAATAATAATAATAATAATAATAAACTATTAAAAAAATCCTTTTTTTCTTTATTCCTCTTGTGTAGTTTAGTTTAGTTTTTCAACTGTTATCTTTATATTCTTTTGATGTGATAAACATGATGGGTTTTGAATTAGGTTTGGTTTTAATTGTTATGGGTTTGTGTTGCTTGATGAAATTTTATTTCTCTTGTTTGAAATAATGTGCAATTATCTTTGTGATTTATGCAAATTCTGATATGGGAATCTTTGCTCTCTTTTTTTCCTTTCTAATTTTGTATACATAGTTTATGCAAAAGGGTAGCCTAGAGAAAGGAAAAAACTAAAAAAGAAGAAGAGGAGAAACCTTATTAGAATTTCTTTTCCCCTAGTGGTATCATTAGGAAGTGGTAATGTTCCATATATTAGTTTTGCTTACTAAATTCTAAATTCATTTGGTTTTATTTGTCATAATTATGCCTTACTAATTTTTTTTAAGGAGTAAGTATGAATAAAGGATGCAGGATAAATTAACAATATTATCACATGGAATTTCCTGCCTAATTCTTTATTTTTTTTAATTTATTAAGTGTAATATGATGAAATGTTGTGGATTTATGAAGTGGTTGTAAGTAGTTGGTTTTTTTAAAATGTTTATTAGTGGCTGATTTGTTAAGGTACGAGCTTAGTCATCGACCTATGAATACCAAGTTTTCCAATAATAAGACAGTAAGAAGGATTTGTGTTACAGGAGGTAATGTCAAGTGGAGAACCGTGAGATTAGATAATGGAAAATAATCTTAGGGTAGTCAGGTTGTCACCCACAAGACTCGTATTCTTGATGTGGTTTACAATGTCTCAAATAATAAGCTTATTATGATGCAAACTTTAGTCAAGAGTGCAATTATTCAAGTTGATTTTGCTCCATTTAAGTAATGTTATTTTCAACATTATGGTGTTGACATTGAAAGGAAGAAGAAGATTGTAGCTAAGAAGGAAACTAAGGTGATTTCAGTTTGAGAAAACTTTGTTCTTAATTCATCATGAGTTCTCTAGTTCTTTTGACTGTAAGGTTGCAATATTCATTATATTGATAAGCTTTTAAGTTCAAATATATGTCTATGATATTCTAATAATGGTGGCTAGATCTCTTTTAAGGAAATTTGAACATGGCACTATTAGTGTTGTGCTCTGTACCTAAATTTTGTAATGGATATTTTATTAATGTCATGGTTGTATTTTTATTAGATATCTCTATTATATTGTGTTTATGATTAAATGATAAAGCTCCATAAATAGTTAATTCTACTTAAGGTCATCAAATATGTGACTTATTCTATTCTAAATTGTCCCTAGTTAATCATTATTTTTAGGATAATAATAAACAAAAATAGTATGTTTTTTGATTGTGTGTTTGATTGATGACTATGTTTTATTGGTCATGGATATGGGATATTAAGTCAAACACATAGATACATATTTAAGCAACATTGTGTTAGAACAATCTACTATGAGAACACTACATGGATAAACTATCATAAGTGATTCTCATACAATAGTATTAATTTAATTCTCTGACTTAAAAATCACCATGGATTCCAATATGATAAACTTCATGTGTTAATATATTCTAACATTATCTTTAATTGGATGATTATGCAGACTGATATTGCATATGAAGTAAATCATATAGAGGAATATGAGTGAGTAAGGAATTTATCTCTCATGTATCTATGAGAAATATATCTCTGGGCCCCTCGATAAGTTAAACATAAGAGATTGCATGGCTATGCAAAAATGAATTGGTAAAGGTTATCAATGTCATTTTACATTAGTTTACTTGGAGATCAAGAAACAATTAAACTATATAAGGATGACATGATTCATACCTTATGTTCAATTGAGATATAACGTGACATATTATAATGCTATTTATAAGATAGGTTAGGTTGGATTAATGACCTTCACATAATTTGGATAGTCATAATGTCTTGTTAGAGGTCACTCATGACTTTTGAGCCAAGAATAAGTTTTGGGCCACTACCAACATTATGTGAACCTACAAGGTCGAACAGTTAGAATAAGCCTAAAAGTGAAATATCATTTACTTCTTTCTCTATTTATAATTAAAATAATTAGAGATATTATCTAAATTACTTATTTGTTTTAAAAGTTAAAACTAAATAGGATATTATCTTATCTATATCTTCAAAGATACATGGTTGGCATATATATCTTAATAATTAAGATATATATACACAGTTTTAAGATTTTCTGAAAAGTAAGAGTGCCTTCGTGTTACATTCAGGAAACATAATGAGAGAGTCACAAAAACCCTAGTGCTAACACACTACGCATTTTAGAGATAACATGTTTGTGTGGATACCTATAGAGGACATTCATCCTTTGGTACTGTCTAGATCCAACTCCAAGCTCAAGATATGGTATTACCTGTGTAAACCCCCTCTCTACCTTTTAACAATCTTGCCTCTCTTATTTGAATTAGTAAGATTTCACATCCTTTTCATTAATCCAATCAAAATGCATGGATCCTTAATGGGATTTGTACATTTGAAATTTTTAATTTTTTTTATTGTGCTTATTATACAAAACCCAATAGGCACTAAAATGCAAGTACAAATTTTCACCCATTTTATATGCTATATTTTTAAAGCTCATTAATGTAATTGGTGTGCATAGTGAAATTTCTAATAACTCTATGTTTATTGTGTTGTTGCATTTAATATGATTGAAATATGTTGCAAGTTAACGTTGAGGAGGGTTGCAATGTGCCCTTATTTTATTTCCCTTCTTAATATATATTTTCCTTATTCGAGATGAAATTTCACTCTTTTTGTTTGACAATCTCAATTAAAGAAATTAAACATAAATTACTTGATGATTAATAGTGGACTAATCTTGATCGGGTTTACAAAGAATCGATGGAGAAGAAAAAATCAATTCTAAGAGCTAAGGTGGAGAATAACAAGTTCTATGTGTCTGTCCAGCTTCGTTGTGTTGACGAGAAGGCAAATGTTAATAATCATAGTTATTGTCATGATGATTAAAATTCCTCATTACAATAATAATAATAATAATAATCATCATCATCACTTTTATACATACTTTTTGAAGGAAGTGTTATGATAACTAACTTATACATGGAATTTTAGAATTGGTGTTAACTGGCACAATTGGTTAGGTCAGTGTTGACGAACTACCCAAAGCTTAAACTTTCTCAAGTGAGGAAGGTATGAGGTGCCATCTACTATAATTTATGTAATTATTTATTTATTTGTTACATAAATAAATAAATAAAAGAGTTTTAATTTATGGATTTGCTTAAAACTTATCTCACTTTCGGTATTATTTATTCTTATTTTAATGCAGGTGTTGGAAATTCGTCTTACTATGAAATGGGATAAGGGGAAGGCTCTTGAATTTTTGTTATAGTCACTTGGTAAGTTTGTTTTATTTTACCATAAAAGAAATGTCCACAAAGTTATTAAAGAGTCATTCAAGAAGTTTGTTTGATTTGATTCTTAATGTATACATGTAATCCAAATATAATATAATTCAATCAAGTGTCTAAAAAGACATTACTTTCCCTCACTAAGTTACTTTATTCACTACATAATACATTAATTAAGACTATATATTACTTTGTTTACTTTTTCATGCCTTTGCAGAGTCATGTAGCTTACATACATCTGGAATATTCTTGCAGGTTATGGATTTTTTTTTCTAATGATTACTAGAGAGGATAAAGGTATCTTTGTAAGGGCAACTGATGGTGTAAATTATTAAGACTAGTAGAAGCTATATATATATATATATATATGTGTGTGTGTGTGTGTGTGTATACCCCTTGAAGAGATGTAATCTAAGGATGGTTTGGATGTGATTTGACTTGAATTTAATATATATTTGATTTGGATGTAATTCTATATTATTATTTTATCTAATAAAATAGTTTTGATTGTTTGTTAATTTAAATATTTAAATTTCAAAATAAAAAATTAATTATATAATTAATAACATTAAATGTAAACATAATATTAATATTTTTAAAAATATTATATAAATAATTTTAAGAATAAAAATAAAAAAAATCTCTAAAATAAAAAGATCATTTAGAGACCACCATTTATGGTATCTAAATACATAATACAAGATAAAGACAACATAATGTGATCTCTAAATAGTTCTCGTAGTCGCCCATAGTTAGCATTTAGTGACCATGGAAAAATCATTTAGCGAACACATAATATGGTCTCTAAATAGACACCACATTATGTGGTCACTATTTTAATGACCATATTCATTTTATGGTTGCTAAACCATGTGTCACCAATAATTTAGCGACCACAAAATGTTGTTGCTAAAGTTATTACTAACCTAGTTAATGATCACTTAGAGACCATATGTTGTGGTCTCTAAATCCTATTCTTTTTTATAGTGTAATGCTTAGATAATATCCCAAAACTAATATGGAATCACCTGACTTTGGCCGAGATAAAATTATAGGCAAGAATGGGTTCCTGTCTAAAAAAGTCTTATAGAAAGTCCAACCCTTTTTCACACTATTAGAGACTTAAAATTTACAAGTTAGGTGTAGTACGGGGAAGATGTGAGGCACTCTTGGGTCGCTTAGATGTAATGATCTAGCCTTCAAATAAACACTTGATTCACTTTTATAAGTTTTATCCACATCAATTAATTAATCTAGTTAGACGACCTTGACCATATATTTGGTGCATCATACACAAAACCATATCAAGACAAATAAGAAAACATAATTATACTAGGGTAGGGGACACATGAAATCGCATGGAGAATGTTTGCATGTATCATGAAATAAAAGATTTTGGACCTATAAAAATAACACCAAGTTACTACCAAATTCCATCAAAATACAGTTTTCTAACCTAGAAACACTAGCACAAAGAAGCAACTTTTAACTTTTTACCTATAGAGCATATTCTGCAACCTTCAGTTGTCCAAATGAACATGTGGTCATGGTGCCTAAACGATGAATGCACCCATTTTAACACAAATAACGTAAATGATTGGATTAAAATGGCATATGATGTATTAAAGCATATAATGGATATTTAACCTAAAGTAAAGGAATCATTGAGTCACGTGTTGTTCTAACCTCTTTCAGTTACTTTCTAACCATAATGAATATCATAAACATATAGGTGTGCATATATATATAACAAAATAAAAAAAAAATGCAAAAACAGGATAAACATAATATACCATGAGATATGTTACCAACATAAACCCAAAGATAATGAGGATCATAGGGTCACAAGCCTTTTTAGTCTTTCCCAATCACTTTTCCACAAGCTAAAATAGATAGAAAATAAATGCAAGGTAAGATAATAAAACACTAAAAATTGTTGTTATGAGTAGTAACATGGCATATACAAACCACCAAAATGTTTATATAGACTACTTAAAGTAGAAATGGACCTGTAGTCTATCGGTAATTCCATAAATTAAGCAAAAATCAAAGTTAAAAGGAAAAAAGTGAAGGAAGGGGAAGGGCACTAGAATGGCTTTAAGAGTAGTTTTAACCCTCAGAGATATCTTTTTGGTAAGTTTCTTCCAAAGATAATGGAGATTTTAATGTAAAAGAGGGGCATAGCTTAGTTTTTTTTTTTTTTTTTTATGAACTCTTTGTAGTGTGTTTGGGTATTTTGGTAAAGGTCAAGTGTTTTTTATGTTTAAGGTTTAGTGAGTGTTAATTCTAGCAGAGTAACCTTAGGAAATAATTGGTTTCTCCCTTATCTCTTTTAGGAAGGGTATTTATAAAGGGGGCAAAGAAATGTATTTGTATTATGTGTACAAGATGCATTGAATCCTCCTCTCCAACTTTTGAATGGATGAGATACTTATGATACAATGGTTTCCAAAAATCTTAAGACAAATTGGCAATTATAATAATTTAAGATAAGTTAAAATCTTAACATAATTTTTTTACAACATATTGGCTTTTATATTGTGTTTATAAATTGGCAATTTTAATAAAATAATATTATTATTTAGTGTAGAGTTAGTATTTTTAGAAATAATAATGAATATTTCATTCAATAATCCTATCAATTAAATGATATAAAAATCATTTTGGCTATAACTTAAGTGTAAATGACTTGATTTTTGGGGTTGTGCTAGAATAAGTGGAATCTTGCTTATGACTCTTACTTTTACCGATCATCGGTGGATCAAGAGGATGAGGGCCACACATTAGTACAATCCCAAGTGATGCACATGTTTTAAGATCATCAGCAGATCCTTTAGAAAGGCCTCTTAAATGGTAGAAGCCCTTTACAATATTTGGTTGTCCAAGAGGGGACTAAAGTGTGATGATACTTTGGTATCATCCCTAATTAATAATAGAGTCACCACTCAGCTTCAGTCAAGACAAAATTCCAAGCAAGGACAACTTTTGAGTCTACCTAAGTCATTTAGAAGGCCTAAGCTATCTTTGCCCAATTAAAGATCGAGTTCGAGAATCGTATACATTGTGGGGAAGAGGTTAGGCACCCTAAATCACTCGAATTTAGGAATATGGCCTTTAGGAATCTTTAGTTCACAATTATAATTGTAACCTTGTTATTAATTAGTTGGGTTAGTGGTCCTAAAACACTCATCTAATGCATCAAATCAAGCATATATTGTAAATCATTACACACATTCTTCATTGGGAAGGGGATATTAACCATAACAATAAATGACTTGAACATGCATATATATTAATGAATAAGCATGCAAATTAAAAGTAAATCCATCTCCACCTGCAAAAGAAAAAAAATAAAATGTTAGTATTTTATCAAGATCATAATGAAGAAAATAAAGCTACCCTAAGGTTCATAATGCATCCTTACATTGTCTTATTTCACCTACTCCCTTAAGTCTAAGGACCTAACATGTTTTCTTTGTCCAAGAATCAGTCTCCATAATCTATTCATCATATAAATTAAGCATAAATACATATAATCAAACATTAATAAGGATAAGAATAAGATGGTAAATGAGACGTAGACATATAATGCAACGATATTATGTAATGGGAGGATAAATAGATAGGTTTTAGGCAAGATTCAAGCCACCAATCTGGACTCCTAGGACCCTTGGATTCTCATCCAAAGTTGCTCCAAAAGAGCTTAAACATCATAAAGGATACTACTAGGATACTAAGATCATGAAAAGGGAAAAAAGTTACATATGACCCAAAATATATACTCTCTATAATACATAAAGGTAGGCAAAATGAGGGTCATAGAACTATGAGCTCTCTCCTCTATCATGCTCAAAATTACTCTAAACAGAAGAAGAGAAAGTGGACATGTTAGACAGCTAGCCACTCTTCCTTTGCAAGGGTTACAAAAAGAACTCAATAAAGCACCAAATCAACACAATAAACTCAGCAGGATCATAGGGTTTTCAAGAATAAGTTCCCTTCCCTAATGACATCCTTAACAACATATACATAAGTGTATAAAGAAAAAAATAAGAGAATATAAGGATGGGAAATTCAAAGGCATCAAAACATGAAAATAAACACCATTTACCTTGTTCATTACCCCATTTTGGAAGAATATGGGTTATAAGTACAAGGACCTATCCACATTTGATTATTGGAGCTCATAAAAACCCACAAACTCCCTAAAACCAAGAAGAAAAAAGTTATAAAAATTGCATATTTCAATCAAAAAAGGCTATATAAACCAATTTATGGTTTATACAACCTACTAAGTGGTCTATACAGACTACTAAAAGGTTTGTACAAACCATTAAGATTGAGATTTTGAGAAAATAAAAGAAAAAGAAAAGAGATAAAGAATGAGGAAGGGTTATCAGTCTTCAGTTGTTCTTTTAATGTGTCTTGCCCTCAGAGGCACTTAAGTTTATATTTTAACCTCAAATGCTAGGGAATATGCAAAAGTTAGGTCACAAAGCCTTGAAACACACCTTGAACCTTTAGTATGATGATACGAGTGATTAATTTGAGTAGTAATTTTAGCAATGTTTTAGTAGGGAGAATTGGCATCCTCTATTCACTTCTCAAATAAGGGTATTTATAGAAGGGAAGTGAGTGCACTAAAGCCAAAATGGCTAAAGTTGCATCCAATACTCGACTTTCAATAGATAGGATCAAGAAATATTTTAAAATTAGGGTTTTTAAGTTGTCTATATAGGTAAGAAGTTAGTTATACAAACTAAGGATTAGTTGTATAGCTATATGACAGTCAATAGTCAATAGTTCTAGAAACTTCTCTCAATTAAAGCTAGTAACTTGGCTATACATCCAAGTGAGTTGGCTATATAACCATCTATGGGCTATGTTTATTAGGCCTCATGTTAGGCTTTATTTAGTTTGTAGAATTGTTTTGGACTTGATTTAAGGTTTCTTCTAGGCCTTATTCCTTCCTTTTGCAACTTTTCTCTCACATATTTTAGGGATTAATTATAATTGTTTCTCATCACTAAGCTTGCATCCTATGGCCTAAATTGAATGCTCACACTAAGTAATTTTGCAACATCTCTATCCTCATTAATTAACACCCTTACATGAACATATGCATTACATAAATGATTAGCAATCCCATAAGAACATTTACATTACATAAATGATCACTTAGATATGTGTATTTGATAAGCATGATGATAACACTTACACCATTGCAATTGGGGCACTTGAAGATAGATGTGATGTTTCATAGTTGCATGGAAAATTATCATATGTTGTACGCATGCTATAATATCTTAAATAATAGTATTTTGGAACTTATTACGAGTATAAGAAGCATATGCAAATTAGTAGAAGAATAAAGGTGATGAAAGAGTGAAGAAAAAAGACTAAAAGAGGAAAATTAAACTTCCAATCAATAGTAATAAGCCACTGTGATTTTGTTTTACTAGAATAGATATACAAATTGAATTTCTCTTCCTTTAGAAGCATATAAGAGAGGAAAAAAACATGAGGTATGCAGCAAAAGAAAGAGAGAGCAAAGAAAGAAAGAATCAATGAATGAATGAAGAAGAACTAAGTTAGCTAGCTAGGAAAGAAATTTTAAGCTTGTCTAGTTTTGGCAAAAGAGGTAAGTGATTTTATCTTTTTCCCATAGGAAATTCTTCCCCTATAATATGTTAAACATGCATAATTATAAGAATTATGATGTAATTATAGGTAGTGTTCATGTATGGAAGTTAAAGCTTAAGAGATATAAAAGTTGAATTGTATTGATTTTATTGTTAGAGCAAACTGCACCACTTATGATTTGAGAGCCCTAGAAGAGGAAATAGGGGAAGTTAAAACATAAAAGGTATAGATTTATCCTCATCTAAAAGCATGTAAAATAGTTTTGTTAAATATGTTTTATGTATAGAGATATGACACCTTGATTAGGACTCATTCTTATCCTGGTGAAACCTCCTCAGTCTGAGATTAATCATATATTTTGATGACCTTATAGGATGATTTGTCCAAAGTACAAAACATAAAGTTGTAGATTTATATACTTTATAAATGCATATAAAGTAGTTTTGCTTAATTTGTTGTGTGGGGGGATATATTGCTCTTTGATTATGAGTAACCTAAAACCTATAGAAACCTACTTAATTTATTGATTCAGTTTAACCAGAGTTTGATGGCCATAGAATGAGAATCATATAAAGTGAAAAACATGAAATTTTAGAGTTATGTTTTATCTAGATTCTTGTAAAATAGTTTTACAAAATATATTATGGGTGATGAGATATTTGTCCTTCATTATGACAAATTTTAAACCTAATGAAACCTCCTCATCCTGAGAATGTTCATTTCTTTTGATGACATTGTAAATTGAATTAGACAAAGTGTAAAACATAAAAAAAAAAATGGTCATTTACGTGTTTTATAATTCTTGGTAGATCATTTTTGCAATTTGATTTGTACAATTTGAGATATGGTCAAGATTCTAAGACCTAATGAAACTGTGGTCACATAAAAATAGGATAAAATTCAAAAATTCACTATATTTTCTATAAAACTTATATTAATCAAAATTTTGTATCATGATGTGTCTAGTTTATATACAAAAAAGAATTATTATAGTGAGACCTTAGAAAGGTCAGGCTGCCATATAAGAATAATAAGCATAAATACTAGACCCACTTGCATGGAACATAATCATATTTGCATATCACGTATATAAACTCATTTTGATCTATTAGTAATACGTACATACATATGTGTGTGTGTGTGTGTGTGTGTGTATCTCAACACATTGAGGAAGTACAAGAGGGAGGCTCAAACATATAATAAAGATTTATTGCATCAAGAATGAGTAAAAGCCATAATTAGATTCTAATATGTATATGTGTGATTTTAAGATATGATTGGATTCTGTTATGTGCAAATGTGAATGAATTGTAACATTTTATATGTAAATACAAGTCAAGGGAGAATTATATGATCTTATTGATTACTTGTTATGCCATTATGAATGAATGCTTGTATATGAAACTAAAAGGATGTTGTAATAGCCTTATCAAACACTTGCAAATCACTTAGCAGAGAGACCATTATGTCCTCTTATGTCACATGTTATTAATAAAAAAAATCACCTGTTATATGTTGGGCAACAAAAGTAAATGTCACTTGATTCACATGAATTTTCAAGAGCAGTGTTTATCTTGTAAGGTCGTGACAAAATCAATCAACTATTGCATTTGTACTTGTTAAGTCAATCTTTATACTTTGAATGTACCAAAATAATGGTTAACTATTTATTGAACCATTAGTATCTTATTATTATTTTTATTAATTGAGTCGCAACTCACCAAATTGCAATCATTTTTTTTTATAGTGAAGCATAAGATTTGGGCATTTAGGAGCATAAAATTTTGCATGTAGACATATAGAGCATAGGTCGTCGATTGAATTCCATCTTTGTCTCTCTCCTTGTGTCATATACATACACTTAGATAGGAACTAGTTTGTGGTCACCAATATTAAATAGGTCATACTTAACATATAAATGCATTGAATAAGGAAATTGACTTGCCTTTCTGGTTGTATATGATGATATGCCAACTTTTATACATATGAATACTTGGACATGAATGTCATGCTTAATAAATGAAAATGGGTATTACGGTTTTTGGTATCAGAGTAGGGATAATGGGTATTACGGTTTTTGGTATCAGAGTAGGGATAGGTTCCACAAGGACATATATATGAACATAACAAGTCTTTTGTATTATTATGCATTATCATATAACATAGTCTTATATGTCTATAGAGCATTAACAGAGAGTAGTCATGGTAGAATCCATGACTCACTAAAAAGAGAAGAATCAATCGATTTGCATTCCATAGAAGCATCATGCCAACCATCAAGAGATCAACATACTGATAGAGTTAGATCTCATACACATTCTCATGCACAACATATACCTTATGGGTACCCACAATATAAAACTTATGAATAGAGAGTGCAAGGTCTTAAAAATCAAAAGGAAAAAAGGTATGAGAAATTGAGAAAATGGGGTGTAATTAACTTCAGAGGTACCATAGATCCAATAGTGGCAAAGATATGGCTAAAAAGAGTATAAAGAGTTTTAAATTTAATGAAATGTGTACCTTAAAACAAGTTTGATTATGTAGTCTCACTATTACAAGAGATGTAAATGATTAATAGGAGACCATTTTAGGGAATGATATATAGTCTCTAGTGCTTACATGGGATGATTTTCTTCATGAGTTCAATAATAATTACATGTTATAATTATATAAGGATGAAAAAATAAGAGAATTTCTAAATCTAAAATAGAGGAGATGACTGTATCTGAGCATGAGATAAAGTTTAATCAATTATCTCATTATGCATCCTTTATGGTGGCCACTAATAAAGACAAATGTCAAAAGTTTAAAGAGAGATTGATATATGAGATCATGAGCAAGATCATAACTGCAAATCTTGAGAGTCATACCAAATTAAAAGTTACTGCTATCAAGTTTAAAAGATTAGAAAAAGAAAGGACAACACAATAGGTAAAAGGGGAACTAATTAGTTTATGGGATATTTTAGTAGAAAGAAAAGTAAACATAGAGATTATATGCCATCACAGTCTAATGCCAAAAGGTGGTCACTCTAGTTATAGAGATAGGGGGTTAGGAGTTTCATCTTATGGATGTAGAGGTTAAGGCCAAGCTATGCAATGATAACCCTTATGTGTTCATTTATGAGGCAACACATGGGTGAGTGTAGGAAACTAACTAATGGAAGATACTTTTGTAGGTCTTTTCATCATATGCTTAGAGATTTTCCTAAAAGGTTTAGGGTGTCAAAGGGAGGTAGAGGTAAAGTTGCATCAAAATTTGCAGTTGAAGTTCTAAAAGCAAATAGAGCATAAGTATATTTTGGTAGGGGCAGAGGTAAAGCAACTACAATTGGTCAGGGTATAAGCAAATTAGAAGTTTAGAGTTCTAAACCCCAGACATAGGCCAGGGTATTTGCCATGACTAGATAAAAAGCCATCGCTGCCCGAGAAGTTATCACTAGTAACTTATGTATGAGTTCTCCTCTAAGTGATGTGATGATTATGGATCGGGTACACAGTGATTGTGTGATTTGCATTAATGATACCGAGTTAAAGGCTAATTTAGTACTATTGCCACTTCGTGAATATGATGTGATACTGGGTATGAACTACTTGACCAAATATCATGTAATAATAAATTGTTTTACCAATAAAGTTGTTTGGAATCTCCAAATTGGAGAAAACATGCATATCTAGCTTTTTCTATAAAGACTTTTCGAATGATTAAAGGTGGTTGTGAAGCTTATTTGGCATATGTGATGGACACAAGGCTCATAAATGAATTACTTTAGAACATTCCATTGATAAATGAGTTCTTATTTGTATTTCTAGTTGACTTGCCCAGTCTGCCACCTAATAAGGAGGTAGAATTCATATGTGTGTTAGTTCCAAGAATAACATTGATACCCATTCCACCTTATAGGATGGTTTTAATTGAGTTGAGATAATTGAAACTCAATTTTATAAACTTCTTGATAAGGGATTCATCAAACCAAATGTGTCACTTTAGTGTCCTCCAGTGTTATTTATTAAAAAGAAAGATGGGACAATAAGGTTGTGTATTGATTATAAGCAATTGAATCGGGTTACTATGAATAATAAATATCCTTTGCCAAGAATAGATGATTTGTTGCCCATTTATAGGGAGTATGAGTGCTTTCTAAAATTAACTTGAAATCAGGCTATTATCAGCTCAAAATTTCAAACTCATATGTACCAAAAACTGCTTTTCGAGCTAGGCATAAGCGTTATGAATTTTTAGTGATAACATTTATTTGACTAATGCACTAGCTACATTCATGACTTTGATGAATAAGGTATTTTAGCCTTAGTTGGATAGATTTGTAATTGAGTTCATTGATGACATACTAGTGTATTGCAAAAGCAAAGAGCAACATAAATAACATTTGAGAATTGTATTGCAAATTTTGAGAGAAATTCAATTGTTTGCTAAATTGAGCAGTGTGAGTTCTAGAATGATCGTGTGGATTTTTGAGGACATATAGTTTCTGGAAAAGGCATAGAGATGGATCTAAAGAAAATTAAACCAATGGTAAATTGGGAAACCCCAAAGAGTGTTGCAGAAGTTTGAAGTTTCTTAGGACTAGCTGGGTATTATCGTCAATTTGTTGAAGGCTTTTCACTTATAGTTGCTACTTTAATCATGTTACTTCAAAAAACATATACCATTTCAGTGGTCTAAAGCATGTTAGGAGAGTTTTGATGAATTAAAAAACAGATTGAGATCTACTCCAATGTTAGTTATTCTTATAGGTAATGAAGGATTTATAGTTTATAGTGATGCTTCTCATCAAGGTTTGGGAATTGTTTTAATAAAACATGTAAGGTAATTGCATATGCATCTAGACAACTAAAGCCTTATGAATTATCTTATCCATTACATGACTTAGAACTTGCTATTGTTGTGTTTACTTCGAAAATATGAAGGCATTACTTATCTGGGGAAACTTTTCATATATTTATAGATCATAAAAGCATGAAGTATTTATTAAGCTAAAAAGAATTAAACATGAGACAAAGTGATGGTTTTAATTGCTAAAAGATTATGATTACACCATTGCATATCACCTAGTGTAGGAAAAATGTGGTAGCATATGCTTTGAGTAGGAAATCAAAAAGTATCAAGTATTTTCATTATTTTATTTTGTTCAGCTATGAGCTATGAATTTGGAGCTAAACATGTAAAAATTGGAGTATTGATTACTACTTTTTAAGTGAGGCCAATATTGCATGATCGAATTAAAGAAACACAAGGCAAAGATCTAAAGTTATAAAAAATTATTCAAAAGGTAAAACAAGGAAGATACATAATTATGATAGTCATTATGATGCCATAATATTGGGATCTTTTATTTGTGTGCTTAATGGTGATAACTTGCAAAGAGAAATCATAGAAGAAGCACATAATGCTCCATATGCTATGCATCCAAGAATGACAAAAATGTATAGTACTCTATGATCTCATTTTTATGGCCTAAAATGAAGAAAGATGTGGCAATCTATGTTTCAAAATGTTTGACTTATTAACATATTGAAATAGGACATCAAGCTTCGATTGAAAAATTGAAATAATTGATGATTCCAATATGGAAACGAGAAAGAATAACTATGGACTTTATGTATGGGTTATCGAGAACTCTCAAGAAGATTGATGCTATATAGGTGATCATTGATCAACAAACTAAGTCAGTTCACTTTTTACCTATTCAATAGGGTAGTTCACTCAAGAACTTGGCCAAGAAATATATGGATGAAATTATCAGATTATATGGTGTTCCAATGTCTATTATATTAGATAGAGAATAATGATTTACATCTCAATTTTGGTCAGTTTGCAATGGTTATGGGCACCAAGTTGAGTTTAGAATTGCTTTTTACCCTGACTGATGGAGAATCAGAAAGGACAATTCAAATAATTGAAGACATGCTTCGAGCTTATGTGATAGTGTAAAAGTGCATGGGATCAATATACTGCTTGATTGGATTTGCTTATAATAATCATTATCAAAAAAGTATATGGATGGCACCATATGAAGCACTAAATGGAAGAAAATACTAAAGTTCTATATATTGGGATGAAGAAGGGATGCATATTTTAGAAAGGTTAGAACTAGTGCAAGATACTGTAGACAAGGTGAAAGTAATCAAATGCAAACTTAAAGCAAGAACAAGTCATTCTTAAAAAATTATATAAAATATTATTAAAATCTAAATCCATATAAGTCAATTTTAAAAATATACATGATGTTCTTTGTCTTATTAGGACATCCTCTATTGTTGTATCTAGTGTGTTTACATAGTCTATGTGTCATGATCCTATTTTTTCTTAAAATCTTCTTAACCTTTTTTACTTCATCTTGGTCTTTCCTCCTATTCTTCTTTAGCCTTTTAAGCATTGCTTTCCACAGTGGTGATTTAATTACCTCCTTGATAGTCTCTGCCCAAAGTTTTTTTTTTTTCCTTCACAAGTTGCATAAAATACTATATGCCTTCATGTAAGTCTCTTACTTATACCAATGTGTAAGATATTTCACAATGTCCTCATGTGCACTATATGTTACACATATGATATGCTTGCAAAAGATACTAATCAAATCCCATTTCTTACATATATAAAGTTCCCTTTTGTAACTTAACCATATGTTTATACTTAGGATCACATAAACTTATCAGTCCATATCTCTCGTCTCAATTAAAAGCTATGTACTAGTTGTAATTTTTGAATTTGCGTTCCTTAATCTTGTCCATTGCTCTTGATGCCACATCAAAAATCTAGGTTTCTATAAATTTCTTCTTAGATATAATCCTTTCCATGACATGCATGTTTATTTCTTCCAACATGTTGGTCATAAACTTACATCTTGCTTTAAGTATTCACACATTGAATGTTTCACTTAGGTTATTCACAATTACATCACACATGATGTTAGTACTGAAAAATTCCTCACATTGTAATTGACAACTATTTTAATAATCCATGTACCAAGCTTACCCATTTCCTTAAAATTCTCTTTTAATTCTTGAATGGAATTTAATCTTATGCACTTCTAAAGAGAAACTTTCTTTTTTTAATCCTTCTATATTTTGGCCTAATTTTCATAATTATGTCTGGTACACATCCTATGTTCAACCTTAAGCAAGTACTCCTTGATGGCATTATCTAGACCCTATAGTATAATAACAAACATACAATAGAAGTATATCTAAATTATATAGCATTTTAAATGAAATAAGTGAGATAAGTATATTTTTCATACCTTTTGCATGTTAGAAATGATTGAGTATCATTTTTCATCCCTAAGTGAAAGGTTATATTTTAGGAGTTTCAAAAACAAAAAAAAGACCTAATTATTTTTATTCTCCAATCAATAACATCCCATGGTAAAGGGAACATATGATTATTCCCATTCCTGCTTATAGTAGATAATAATTATCCTTTGTATAAATTTTTTAAAAAGCACCCATATAATCTTAGTATAAGCCTACATCTAGATAGTGAACCATTCCTTATAGTATTAAAACAAACATAACCCCCCCTCCCTTAAATTTGATTTTCTCTTCAAGATTGTTAGGCTAATCTTTTATTGCCTTGACAAGATAAGTGGTCACAATATTACTTGTGTTTATCTCTTTTATATAGTTATAAAGTCTAGCATACTTAGTTATATCATCCCTCCTTCACTTCTTTTATGACTTGTGTTTCATATTTCTACACATTCTAATAGTCATATTTAACCTCAACTCTATCTTGCAAAATTATTTCAATAATTCAATTTCATACTAGGTTGTGTCATGATCTTATATTTGAAGTGTTTAGCTAAAAACTTGTTAGTGGTAGACCTACTTTTAGTGA
The DNA here is from genome assembly GCA_949677035.1 of Omphalea diandra. Taxonomy (NCBI): domain Eukaryota; kingdom Viridiplantae; phylum Streptophyta; class Magnoliopsida; order Malpighiales; family Euphorbiaceae; genus Omphalea; species Omphalea diandra. Next base: position 13,559 of record CATIWR010467829.1, on the reverse strand, counting down.
TCTTACATCATTTAATATTTAGATTATAAGTTTTCACAAGGTATCATCATTTCTCTCTTTACTCATAGATTTTTCATTTTACTCATAAAAGAACCTATGGACAACCATTTACACATTTTACCCTAACCCTATCTTGCTCATTTTTTTATGTACTTAATCCCTAAATCTTTCATAATAGAATATCTAGGAATGACACTCCTAACTTCCTTAATATTTGTAAAGGTCATACCTAAACAAGCTACAGGAATTTGAGCTTTTGCATTAAACTTAACCCTAAAACTAGATCTACTAGTAATAATATGTCCATTCTCATCCTTATCAATCTCAATATAGTAACTACCTATGTTAGAGCTATCATAGTAGTCACTTTAGTTCCCATTCTCCTTTTCTTTAACTGTTTCATCCTCATAATCTACTCCATTATCTATAATAAAATCATCATCATCTCCCTAAATATTATGCCACCTAGGTTCCCTTCACATGAATCCTCAACTTCATGCTCTAATTGCCATCTTTTTTCTCTTAAATTCTCTCATATTTTATTTAGCTTTTCTCAACTCTTCATCTTCATCATCGCTACCATATCAATATTATATACATGTAACTTATCAAAAGTTTGATGAGGTAACTTAACCTCCATCCCATTATTTGTATTATTATCTTCTTCATCATTACTATCCTCATCTAATAAGTGTTTTATATTAATATCTATTCATTATTATTTCTTCAGCATATGTTTCACTGTATAACCCATTATTGGTTTTCCTTTTTTGCTACCTTTCTTATGTCCACTACTTAATATTTACACAAAAGGTTGATTACTTTATGAACCACTTTTGAAGTGCCTTTACCCTCAATATGGAGTACATGGTTAACATAAAACTCAAATGTATCTCCTATTCTTAGTTTGTGATATATTTTAATAACTTAGGAGTTTGCACTTGTTAGATTAGGTTGGTTAAATCTATGTCAAACCTTTATTTTGATCTTGACAATATAGATTGAAAGGTTTTAACATTTTATTTAAGTGTTGTAGATGCAGTAGCAAAGTTATATTTCTATTGAAAGATGAATAGAGATAAGAATCCAAATTGTTGTGAAAATTATGACTGCTACCTACTAAATAGCGATGGCTACTCAAAGCAAAGTTTGACACAATTATAATAGTTTAGTTCGCGGTCTCAATCATGATTACCATCGTGATCATTACCCTTAAATGACCATAGAGGAGGGATTCAAACCTCCAGTATGACTAAGCCACGTGTCACATGACTCATTAAAAATCTAAAAATCACGACAACTTTTCTTACAACGATCTTAATCTGCTAAGCTTTATTATTCCAAAACTTTAGTTGAGTTCACAAAGGGCAATATTACCCAGGTTTGCTAGCATGACTATGATAGTGCCCATGACATACTTATATCATCAATGATCTTTAATCCTTCTTAAAGTGATCCAATGGCTACATTTTTTAATGAAACAATGTTGAAATGCCATATGTACTATCCATTAGACATAGTTCAAGATCACAACCATGAACAAGCAAAATTTAGAGCAAAACTTTAATCGTAATCATGAATTCCTTATCTCGATCACGAATTTTATTTGACAAGCATTAAATGTTGGATTTTGCCACAAACTTTTATGATATAAAGCTATTTTTATCTCTAAGATCTCTTTGGAGGGAATAACTTCTAAGCACTCCACCAAATGGACATAAATGCATGAGAATAGCATTTACTAAGGTAAAACTCTTGCAAATTGATTTCTCAACTCTCTCTTTCTCTCTTTTTCTCTCTCTCTCTCTCTCTCTCTTTCTCTCTCTCTCTCTTATTTACTCTTTGTAATTGAGTTGTAAAAAGTTTAGTGTGAGCTATAAACACTTTTAAGAATGGGTTTGAGAGTGAGCTAGTAGAAAACTCCTATAGAGGTTTAAGTGTTATCCTTGGGAAACACTTATAACATTATGTGTTAGCCTTTATAAAACATAAAATTATAAAGTTTGGTGCGAGCTTGTAAAACACTATTTAACATTAATGGAATTCCCAATTTGAAGAATTTGGGAGTGGTCATAGGGTTTGTTAACACCTTAACCTCTATAAAATCTTATATATTCTATTCTTCTACTCTTTCTTCTAAACTTGCATTGTGAACCTTCCCACTAAAAATTTTAAAATTTCCACCAATTCAACCCCTCCTTCTTTGTAGACAAGAGCCAACAAGCGGTATCAAAGTAAGACCATAATTTAAGCCTTAGGTGTTTGAGGAAAAGATTATGGTACAATAAGGAATCTACACTCATCTCAAACCTTTATTTAATGGATCTGACTATACTCATTAGAAGTATAAAATAAAGATCTACCTAAATAGTGATTTGATGAATTTAAGGGATTTTATAGTCAGGGAATGGAAGCCACCAATTAAAGTGTCGGATGGTAGTGAAGAGTTAATTCTAAGGGAAGAATAGGTGGAGGCTCATAGAAAGTTCAATTCCAAGAATAAAAAGGCAATGACTATTCTACTAAGCTCAATGTCTAGAGAAGAAATTGGTAGAGTCTAACATTCCCTAATTGCACATGGAATTTGGAAAACCTTGAAGAACTATTATGAGGGCACAACCCTTGTGAAATCTAATAGGTTGAAGATGTATGTGACAGAGTGGGAGCTCTTTATGATGAAAGACAATGAAAACATCACCGACATGACCAATAGACTCCTCTCAATTGTCACAAACATGAAGAAGTTTGGAATAATTCTAAGAAAACATGAGGTAAACACTAAAATACTTAAATCTCTTCATCTTAAGAAGTATGGTGTTGGAGTTTATAGTATTCAAGAATCCAATCTGGAGATTAAAAAGGTACTAATGGATTCTCTTGTTGGTAAGCTACTCACTCATGAGCTACCCATAAAAAAGGATGAGGAGATGAAGAAGCTAAGAAGACAAAGAGATAAAAATGAAAAAGGAGAAAAGAAGACCCTTGCTCTCAAATGTAACAAGGACAAGGAAGTGTAAGAAAGCATTAGTGATAGCAACGAAAGTGAAAAAGAGGAAGAATAACTTACAATACTCTTAAGGAGGTCTAAAGGGATCATAAAAAAAAGAAAAGAAAGAAGGAACCTTCAGAAAATTTCATCATCACCCTACTTCAAAGATAAGAAGAATGAGGTGACTTGTTATAAATGTGAGTAGCAAGGTCACATAAAATCTAAATGTCCTAAGCTTAAAAAGAAGAAGAAATGGGATAAGATGAAAAAGAAGACCTTCAAAGCTACATAGGATGATGATTCAAATGAGGTAAATGAAGAAGAAAAGGTTGCAAACCATTGCGTTATGGCCTAAGAATAAAACTCAAATGAGGTAAGTACTTTTCCCCATTCTCGTGATGCATATGATGAATTTGAAGATAAGGATGATGAGCTTCTTAAGGCTCTAACCTTCAGATGTGACAATTACAAGTCTCAAGTGACAAATTATAAGAAAAAGTGTTCAAAACTTGAGGATGAATTTAAATATTTTAATGAGCTTGTCAATGACTTAAGAACTTTAAATGAAGAACTCAACAAATCTTTAGAAAACCTTTTCAAAACTCTATCTTCTTTTGATTCTTTGAGAAACAAAAATGTCACTTTAAAAGGTAAAGTAATTAAGCTTAGAAATTCCATCTTAAGATTTCATAAAGCAAAAAAAGCCTCAGATACTCTCATTGTATCTTAAAGATAACCCTTAATGAGACATATTTTAGGCTTCAATGGATCTTCTTCATCTACATCTTTTCCTCCTACATTCATTAGAGTTTCTACACCTCAAACTTCAAGTATTGAGGTTATTGGAAAGAAAATTGCTTCAAGCACTAAGCTTCCTAAGCCTGAAGGTAAAGGAAAGACTCGCCAAAGCTCAAGAGCTAAGCCTTAAAGAGCTAACCATGCATACATATACTCAAAGAAGCATGTTCAAACACACACACACACACACAAACAAACTTCTCTTATACTCCTCAACATTTATACAGTTGCATGCATGCATATAACTAAAGTGTGAAAAAACCTCCTACTCATGCTAAGGTTGCTCATAGGAGAAAGACTCACAAGTCTAAGCTCTAATGCCATTATTGCATGAGATATGACCATATAAATATTTTTTGCTACATTAAGAAGGCACACTTCAAATTGGAGGATCCTTCCAAGCCTAAACCCTAAGAACCCAAGTATGCTTAGGTACCTAAACAAAAGTGAAATGTTTTAGTGTTGTATAAATGCTTGGAAGCCACCAAGGAAGACAATGATTAGCATGTAGATAGTGGGTGTTTAAAGCATATGACCTGAACACAAGAAGTTATTCATGGCCAGTAAAGAAAGATGGTGGCAATGTCATATTTGGAAACAATACCAAGGATAAGGTAATTGGCATTGGAATTATTGGTAAGAAAGGTTTGCTCTCTTATTAACAATATTCTTTTAGTTAAAGGTCACAAATATAATTTATTCAGTGTAAATCAATTATGTGAAAAAGGTAACAAAGTCATTTTGACCCAAAAAAATATTAGGTTACCACCTTAGTGGATAAGGAGGTAGTCTTTAAGGGTGAAAAGAGAGGTAATACCTACCTAATTGACTTCGACAATTTAGCTAACCAATCCTTTAAGTGTCTTGTTTCCATTAGCAATGAGTCTTGACTTTAGCAAAGAAGACTTGGGCATGCTAGCATGGAGCTTCTATAAAACTTATGAAAAAGAAAGCTAGTTGAAGACCTTTCAAAGCTTAGGTTCACAAAGGATAAGGCATGTGCACCTTGTCAAATGGGGAAGCAACAAGAAGCATCCCACAAAGGCAAAAATGTTGTAAGTACTTTTAGGCCACTTCAACTCATTCATATCGATTTAGTTAGGCTACTAGGAATGCTAGCTTGGGTGGAAAACCTTACGCATTTGTCCTAGTTAATGATTACTATAGGTTAACATGTGTCTTTTTCCTTGCTCATAAGAGTGATACTTTTAATGCTTTCAAAAGTTTTGCTAAAAGAGTTCAAAATGAAAAAAGTTACTTCATTTCTTCTATTAGGAATGATTATGGAAAAGAATTTCAAAATGAATTTTTTGAAAACAATTGCTTAGAGAATGAGATTTCTCATAATTTTTCTGCTCTTAGAGCACCTTAACAAAATGGTGTTGTAGAGAGGAAAAATAGAACTTTAATAGATATGGCTAGAACTATGCTTAATGAGTATTCTTTACCAAATTACTTTTGGGTCGAAGCCATCAATACCTCATTTTATATTACAAATTGTGTTTTCAAAAGACCCATTCTAAAAAAAACTTCTTATGAGCTATGGAATGGGAGAAAATCCAAACTTTCATATCTTAGAGTATTTGGTTGCAAATGCTACATTTTAAATACCAAGGCTAACCTTGGAAATATTGCTTTAAAAGTTGATGAAGGCATTTTTCTTGGTTATTCTACCACTAACAAAGCCTATAGGGTCTTTAACAAAAAAAAAGTAGCATATAGGGTCTTTAACAAAAAAGTCTATGGTAGTTAAAGAGTTTATGAATGTTGTATTTGATAAATCTAGTAAACTTGATCTTAGGAAAGGTTCTCTTATTGATGATCTTATAGGTGACTTTAAAAAATTGGAGCTTAACTCCACACCTAAAGAGAATTTGATTGATCTTGAAGATAATGAACCTTTTTAAGAAGTAGAGTAAGCTTAACCTAAATAAGAAGAGAACTAAGCTCAAGGACTCGCTAAAGGTTGGAGATACTCTAAGGATTAACCAAAGGATATTATTATTGGTGAGACATTTAAGGGACTAAGTACTAAAGCTTAATAACATGTTTTGGACAATAATCTTACTTTTGTTTCTCAAATTTAGCTAAAGGCAATTGATAATGCTCTTAATGATAAGAGTTAGGTGATTATTATGCAAGAGAAACTCAACCAATTTGAGAAAAACAAAGTTTGGAAACTTATTTCTAAGCCTAAGAAACACCCGGTTATAGGTTGTGAATGGGTGTTTAGGAATAAGTTGGATGAGCAAGGCTTCATTATAAGAAATAAAGCTAGATTGGTTGTTGACGGTTACAACCAATAAGAAGTTATTGATTATGATAAAACTTTTGTCCAATAATAAGATTAAAGGCCATTAGGATTCTTTTAGCACTTACATGTTGTATGAATTTTAAGCTTTTTCAAATGGATGTGAAAAGTACATTTTTAAATGGTCTCATTGAGGAGGAAGTTTACATTGAACAACCTCTAAGTTTTGAGTCTCATGATTTCCCAAAACATGTTTTCAAATTAAATAAAGCCTTATATGGTTTGAAACAAGCTTCAAGAGCTTGGTATGAAAGGCTTAGTTCATTTCTTTTATAAATAATTTTGAAAGACGTAAGTTTGACACTATTTTATTTGTGTAAAGGCATAATAAGGATACATTCATTGTGTTAATATATGTTGATGATATTATATTTGGTTCTACTAATGAATCTCTTTATGAATAGTTTGTTAAGTGTATGACTAGGGAATTTGAGATGAGCATCATAGGTGAACTTAAGTTCTTTCTTAGTCTTCAAATTAAGCAAACTGAATAAGGCATCTTCATCAACCAAGCCAAGTACACAAAGGTTTTGGCATAGATGGGTGCAAGATAGCTAAGACTCTAATGAGTATAACTATTAAGCTAAAAAAGGATGAATTGGGTAAGCCTATTGATGAAAAGAAGTATAAAGGTATGATTAGCTCTCTCATCTATCTTACTACTTTTAGACCCAATTTTATGTTTAGTGTTTGCTTATGCACTAGATTCCAATCTTGCCTTAAGGAATCACATTTGCATGTGATTAAGAGAGTTTTGCAATATTTACATGGTACATTGCATTTAGGTCTTTGCTATCCTAGAAATTCATCTTTTAGTCTTCTTGGATATTTGGATGCAGATTATACCAATAGTTTGATGGATAGAAAGAGAACTTTCGAAACTTGCCAATTTATTGGTGAATGTTTAGTTTATTGGTTTAGCGAGAAGTAAGTTTTGGTTTGCTTATCTACTATCAAAGTAGAATATGTAGTTGTGGGTTATTATTGCACTCAATTCCTTTATATGAAACAACAACTCAAGGATTATGGCAAAGATGTTAATCACATTCCTATCAAATGTGATAACATAAGTGTAATAAATCTTTCTAAGAATCCCATCCAACACTTAAGAAGTAAACACATTGATATTAGGCATTATTTCTTAGAGATCATATCCACGGTGGTAATGTGGTGCTTGAGTTTATTGACAACAATCACCAACTTACAGATATTTTCACTAAACCCCTTAATGAAGAAAGGATAAACTTCATTAAGAGGGAACTTAGGATGCTAGATGGAAGCTCCCTAAGGTGGAAAAAATTTAGCCTTACTATATGCATATGTGTTGGTCATTGATGATTTACTGAATTGCTTGATATGTTTGGATGAATATTTGATTGGCAAGACGAATGAATCAATTTATTGTGCACTTGAAATTTTTATGTTCAAATACTTAAATTGAATATAAAAACATAAATTGATCACACTAGATATAGGTTAATTGAGTAGAGTTATTTTAATAGTTTTTTTTAAAAAAATTACCTTTAATTTGTGATTAAGACTTTTGGTCGTGGTCGCTACTTTTAAGTCAGTCTTACTTTTTCCTTTAATCACACTTTTGAGGAAGCATATTTCCTTATGCTCATTGTGCACATAAACATACATGTTTTAATCACGCTTGTGACTCCTGACTATTGGCTTCACACATTTTCAAGGAATTCTTATCTGTTACTTTGAGATTTCATAAATAACAGTCATGACATGTATGTCATGAACACGACCTTTGAAAAACCAATGGACATTAACCACTAGCTTTCCAAATGGTCTAATCAATCATTTATTATGCTTTTAGCCATTTCTCTTCAGTTTTTAACCCACTTTCTACCTATTTAAATCCCATAAACACCTTCCCATCCACTTTTTACCTCTTTAATCATCTAAACCCTCTTCTCTCTCTCAAATTCTCTTCATTCCTCATCTTTTCCTTAATTCCATGGCTCTCAAAAAGTTCACCAAAATAGATAAAGGAAAGGGCATTGCCCAATCCTCTTCCCTTTCCCCTAGATCTCACTTTCCCTTTCATAAAATGAGAGGAATGATAAGAAAAGAGAATGAAAGATATGAGGCCAATAAGAAGAAGACCATTCAAGCCAACTTCAACCTTTCTGGTCACTACTTTTGGCTTGAATAAGGAAATTAATGGTTATCTAGACTATCTTGAATGGATTCCCTTCATCAATAGGGAAAACCCAAATATGAAGACATTGTGTGTGAGTTTTTGTGCATAATGAGCATAAGGAAATATGCTTCCTCAAAAGCATATATGTTCGGCTTAAACTTTTATTGCTTTAGTAAGAAATTTTCCATTTCCTACTTTGAAATCTACTTCTTCTACCACTTTCAAAATGAAAAGGACACCTCTACTACCTTCACCTCTTTCAATTTTCTAATTTTTGGCAAATAATCACCATTGCAAAATGCCATGACCTAAAAAAATCAATTACCAAAAACATTAAAACTAATTTTTTGTGTGGCTTCTTTATCGCATCATTAACTTTTCGATCAATGCAAGAGGTGATGGCAATGAAAAGGTCTCATAAAAGGACCTATCATTTCTCTAATGTTTTTTTTAAAAGCAACCCATCTAAATAGGAAGATTTTTTGCTAACCAATTGGAGCATATGAGTCGAAAGGCTAAGTACTAATTTTTCCTTATCTCATATGTGACTGTCATCTATAGGCATGTTGGGCCATTGACTCATAAAATTGAAACAAACCTTACCCTTCACTCATGACCCTAGTAAAAATTTCATTAACCTAAACTACCTCGTGAATGCCAAAGTAATCAAGCCAAACGCTTATCAAAATATCTACTAGGAGCACAAAGTCTAATTCAATAAGAGGTTATTAAGATCCAAAGGTGAAGCAATTGTGCCTTAAGAAAAACTCCTTCAATATCCAAAGGTTAAAGGAAAATCTAAAGTCTTCTACTCCTATTCTAGAACTCTAAGACTTCCTCTTTGGAAAAGTCTCTAAAATGTTGAAGAAAGTCCTTAAAAGAGTCAACTGTCTTCAACATCTCAATGGAGACATGGTAGAGTTATAAAGCAAACTTAGAATTGATGAATTCCATCTTTCAAACTTTGCATTTTTTGATGATGATGAGGTTGAGGAAGAAGCACCTCAAAGACCCATAGTAGAAGAAGAGGCATAAGATCAAGACAATGTTGAAACATAAGAAGAGCAAGATAATGAGAAATATCTTGATGATAATGATAACGACATCTTTTAGGATTTATGGTGTTTCTTTATTTTCCTATGTTTATTTCTCTTTTATGTTTCCCAACTCTTACTATCTAGGCCCTTATTCTTCTACTCGTTCTAAACTTGCATTATAAACTGTACTTTCATAAATTTTAAATTTCCCACCCATTTAACCTCCACTTCTTAGTGCACAAGGGCCAACAATACTAATGCAATCAAATCCCTTACTCTTTTATATAACCTAGTTATTTCACTATACCTTAGGTTCGCTAACACATATGCCATTACTGCTATGAAAGACAATAATTCTACCTTTAAACACTTTTCACTATCTCACACTCTCTACCAATGTAATTCTAATTCACTCCTACTTGCCCTTTCACCATACTCAATTTTCCCCTTTGATAAAATAACAAACTACTACTAACAATACGTATTTTGTAATAAATAAGCAAATAGACAACTCGAGCATTAATAATTAAATACTATAAATTACTAGTCATTCTTAGAGCAAATTTTTATATAAACTACTAATCATGCAACACAATATAAATCTTTGATTTTTTTTAGCACAAAACAACAAATACAAAATAAACATTGGGACCATGAAACTAACAACTTAATCCATGGTGAAGATTTACCCTAAGGGTTGTTAATCCTAAATCCAATACATCATATTTTAAAGAAGATTTTCACTACAAGATAAAAGCCATTTAGCAACAAATAAAATTTATCATTAAAGAATAAAAATTCATCACTAGAGAGCTTTAATGATGGATTAGCGACAAGTAATCCTCACTAAGAAGAATGGTGACAAATTTTGTTTGTTCATGGATAAATTTAGTGATGCATTTGTGACAGAGAGGTGGTCTATATTATGTGGACAAAATACAAAATAACCATAGATAGAGGTTGTACTAGATTTGGTCACTAAATTAGCAACAAATAGATGAGGGCCTTATCCGTAGTAAATTTGTGATGAATAGACAATGAGTTTGTTTGTCACTAATTTTGTAACGAAACTTCAAGGGACTTCCATTGCTCATCTAGCAATAGATCAAATTATCATTAATTGTGGAACACTACCAGTTTAGTGATGAATTTTGGAATTCGTCACTAAATTTTTTTTTGGTTCTTAATGCATATTAGTTAGTGCATTTTTGCTGATATATATATTATATTTTTAATTAAACATATCATAATAAATATAAAAATATTTATTAACATAAATATCTAATGTATAACATAAAGTATAATGGAAAAATATCTAAATGTCTAAATGAGAAAATAATATAAAGTATAATGTATATAAAAAAAATAAAGACTGTCCATCAGTTGTGTCATCAACATTAGAGGTGGGTGACTAATTAGGGGAAGGATGAGCAACTGCAAACTAGGTCCTATGTGTTAACTCCCTAATGAGATGACACATCTCATCAATCTGTTGCCTTTGTACATCAAACTGATGTTGGAAAGTCTCCCTTTATTCATCCAATTACGCTAGAAGTTGTTGCTCAAAAGAAACTGGCAAATCATCATGAGATACAACGTGAGAAGCAACAACTGATGATGATGAGTAGGTATTGAAGAAAGCAGGGGCAAGCTAGCCCATGTCGTACATGCGACGCTTCTTCTATCTGCCTATAACCTTAAAAAATACCTCCTTCTCATATGCCTGATATGGCTCTATGGATCCCTCTTTAGGCTAAATAGCTCTATCATACCCCCGGTGATACTTATCATGCAATTCAGTGACAAGTGAAAGATTTTAAATGAAAAAAATAAATAAAGAAAATAAAAAGCTAATCAAGGAAAAAAATAAATTATTCAACATGATAAAAATTACAGCTACACTGATAGTTCGTTGATCAACTTATTATTGATTCATCTTACTGACATGGGTTTGCTTAAAGACCTAAAAAAATGTAGCCTAATTCTTACTGACATGTACATGCATATGTCATCTTATTAACATGTTTAATTCTTTATTCTAAAAATAAAGACATTATATATATACACACACACACACACACACACACACACACACCAGATATCCCTGGTGCTCAACAATAGATATGAAACCCCCAGTATGCTGTGAAGGACCATAACCAAGATTGCTTGTCTCATTAAGGCAGTTGCAAGAGGCTTGTGGGCCATGGGATTTGAATTTTGATGTGTCCCACAACCTACCAGCTGTCCAATATATTCTCTAGGATGCACATAATGCGTCTACCATTATGTCTCCACTCAACAAATTATCAATGTAGCGTGTAATTTCCTGTTGCTCTTACCTCCTCCTAATCTAAGCCTTAAGTGTTTAATCCCAAGTAAAAAACTTCTAAAATTCAATAAGAAAAATTCATTAGAATAATCCATTTAGATAAGTAAAATTATAAATAAAATGAGACAAAGTGTCTCATAAGAATCATAAAGACCATAACATTAAAAAGTATGATTTTTATTTATATCTTAAACTCCTCCCAGTAGAATTCTCACTTCGCTTAAGGGATACTCTTCCATGAATGTCCAAATGGCTTTAGGAAAAGCAAAAAAATCTTGGACAATAGAGCAAAACATACATTATCTGGAATGAAATTATTGTTTTTGAAATAAAAAATAGGTTAGTAAGATATAATAAATATAAAACATATAAAAGTATTCAAAATTATAAATAGATAGAAACATCATATGATAAGTACCTTCCACTGACAAGCTCAAACGTCACTCTGCCAATACTTGCTGACACAACTGATGGTGTTGATGTCAGTATATCCAATGTCTCCTTAATAAATAAGGGTGTAGCCAATGATGATGTCAATAGTGGTGGAAGTGAGGATGAATATGGTATTAATGGCAAATGTTGGAATGGTAGAGGTGGTAATATCAATGGTGCTAATGAAGGGACTGATAATAAGGGAGAAAATGGTGGTCGTAATGGTGGATCACTAGGTAAAGTTTAGGTACCATGCCTCACTATCCCTCAACTTGATGTGTTTAACCCCAACCTAGATCTCCTACCTCTATGTTGTCTACCAATATCATCACCGCTCCCCCTCATGATGTATAAGTACTAGGAACTAAATAAAGAATAGATAAATAAAGTTAATAAATTGATAATTCTAATTACACATACATAACAAAGATAAAAATTTGACTACCTTAAACATAATAATAAATAAAAATAAACATAATATATATACAATGTACCTCTAATTAGTTTCACCATCAATATCATTGTACAAATCCTTTTCCTCATTTGTTTCTCCATCCTCATCATCTGATTATAACTTTATCTCTACGTCATCTTCTAATTCCACATTATCATCTTCAATTTTAATAAATTCATTATTTAGATCATTTAAGGATCAAGATTCTTCATCTTCCACAAGTGTAATTGAATGAACATCTATATCATTTTCTTAGAAAGCTAGTGTTACATGAGAAATTAAAGTTGTTGCAAATGATTCAGGAATTTGTCCTTCTCCCTAGGTTTAATTTTACATACAACCAACCAATCGCTTGAATCATATCTTAAGCTGGGGTAAAGGTAACAATAAACCTGACACGCTTATATTACCAAAACAAATGACTCATACTTATTGAAACTTTATTTATGATTCACCTTGATAAGTTTATATTTGAATGAACTTTAGTACCTAAATTGGGCATCGTATCAAACTACTCATACTTAAATAAGACTATACTATTAATTGGCAATTTTGGATACTCCAACTCCATAACTTCAATTAACCAACCATAATAGTCACTTTCATCCACATGGTAATAGGTGTCCTTTATAGAAACACCACCATTCATGGTAGTTGTTGGAGAACCATGTCTTTCGATGTGAAATTTAAATATAGTACCCTATGTAAGATGTCACCATCTGCAATGAACCATTTGTTAGATCCTTTAAGAATTTCTTCTAGATATTATCTGATGGATCATGTGCCTAAAACAAATACCCATCAATTTAGTAATAAACAAATTTAGTGTTAATGTACATACACATGCATGTAAATATAAATAATGGAATCTTAATACTCACATATTTGTCAAACCAAGATGCAAATTCATTTTCAAGTTTAGCATCAACTTCAAGACTAGTATTATATGGTTGATGCTGCTTTAACTCGTCAACATAAATTCTACAAGGGAAAAAATAAATATAAATAGACTCAATAAATTCATATATATATATATATATATATATATATA